>APFE031605771.1:5453-49800 GCA_000404065.3 Pinus taeda | reverse complement strand
AACTCATGATGAACTCTAACATTTGCGACCCTTTGACAAAATTCAAAACATGATAGGTGCTGGAAGCATGACATGGCAAGAGGGCATGCTTGTAACTCGATGAGGGTAGTGGGTTCATCCCTGACATGTTTGCCACTCTTGTGGTGTCTCCTGGGAGCCTACTCTTCTAAGGATGAGTCACTCTGTGTCTCCATCCCATACTCAGACGAATGTTGTGATGTCATGACTGCAATGTGGACTGTGATTAGGCTGCCCTTTTGATGATGGTGTGAGGCTGGGTGCCTTTGTAATATTTGTTACCAAGGGGAACAATGAAACATGGAGTGTTAGGAAGGGAGTGATGAAATGGGGATAAGGGTTATAGGGAGAAATTTAATAGGGATATGGGAGGAGTTTTGGCTATTTTGATGGGGTAGGGTTTGGGGTTTTATGTTGACCAAATAGTGGAGGGATAGGGGAGAGAGTTTGGTAGTAGTTTAGGGCAGGTATTTTAGGAAAAATGAGAGAGGGAGGATGGAAAAAGTGATAGGTGAGGGCAAAAGGTGAGTGGAGTGAAACCTTGGCACTAACAATACATTTTAACAACCCTAGCCATCAATTTCTTGGTGATTTCTTATGGTCGATTTTATACATTTTGGTGGCATTGAAACATCTCTATAAACACCCTATCATTGACAAAATTTGATGAGCAAGTGATTTTAAAGAGCCTACCTCTCAATTTGATAGGCTTCACTAAAATTTGGGAGCGTTTGGGCACTTTTTTTGGCCCTTTTTTTTATGCGCCATGCGCAAAGCCCAGTGCGCCGTGCCCTGGGTATGCGTTGCACCCTTAGAAAAATTGCATTGTGGGCAGGCTGCGTGTGCGCCGCGCTCCTGGGTATATGCGCCGCGCCCTCTAAAGCCGCCTCCAACTCACTCAAACACTCACCAATGCACACTCACACCTTTACAATGCTTCTCCAAGGCTTGTAATAACACAATGCCTTTGGTTTTGACAAAAATTTGTATATATAGCCTTGGAAGAGATGGGTTTAATTTTTGCCTCTTCCAAAACCCATTTTTCTAATGTTATGTTTTGCACTTTTTTCACTGACTTTAAAACACACTGATTTTCACTTTCCCTTTGAAAGTTTAGCTCAAATGATGAAATTTTTGGCACTCTTTGCAGGGATTGCATGATAGGACATTTGGCCACAGAAACCATGAATGCATCTGAAAAAATCAAGTGGCGACTTTGTTGAAAATTTTGTCATAAATGACACTGTTTGAATTTTCTTCAAAACAGAGTTTTGAAGAAGAGTCGAAGTCTATCCGCATGACGATGAAGCTCTCTGAACCATAACTGTGTAAGGGCCTCACTCTGGCCTGCATGGCTTTACTAGACATGTTCAAATACCAAACTGATGAATTCCTAGACCTATACCTCAAAATGACCTTTGTCCTTTAAAGGACCAGACCTTGACTGTCATGGACTTTGATGACTATTGACAAAAGACCTGAGCCAGCAGGAGCCAGACGTGAGGGGGAATGACTATCATGACCTTCTCCGTCAGATTATGGCATGTCCCTAGCAAAATGCAACTGGGAAAATGGAGCGGGACACCTAAACATGAAATGCATAAAAAGTTTTTATCTTTGACGGAGGACTGACCAGACCGACTCTAACACTAACTATCATCAAAAGTTTATAAACTTGTCTCTGAAGCATCAAGCTCTTCTACTCTTAATAATTTTGGATCCCTCTTCTACCCCATTAAAAATAATAAGTGCCTAAGCATAGTCTTATTAATGAAAATAAAAAAAGGTTGGAAGAAGAGAAAGGCTTCCTGCACAGAGAGGTGAAGCAAGTGACTTTGTCATGGTATTGTCCAGGCTCACTAGCAGCGAAGAATGCTTTTGTTCCTAAAGTGACTCTATTGGGGTACTGTCCAGGCCTGTTGGTACCAAAGCAACACCAGATATTAAAAATTATTACTCTGATTATGTTTAACTCATGATGCTATATTACCCTTATCCTCATCAAAATGATTATGATATGGCTAGCTTTGTGTTTTGTTATGTCAAGTATGAAACATAGGAGAGTATATCTTTAACTGGGTAGAATAGGGAGATGAGGTGACTCACTGATTGAATCAATACTTCCTAGAAAATTAAGACCTTATGCCTAAAATGAAACCAAACAATATAAGTTATGGTTATCCCAATGTGTCACCAAGTGTTTTTGTTGCGACAAAGGCCCTCCAATAATCATGCCTAATCTAATTTTGGAGCTTACATAAACTTTTCCAAGGTACTCTGTGTTGCCATGATGTTTTCTTGACTATTCTTTTGTTATCTCTAAGTGTCGTTTCCTCATAAGTTGAAGTTTCCTATGCATTGTTGTCTTATCTTTAGGAGCATTTGCGTTGTCTTGTCAAAAGATAGGAAAATCCCTAACTTTTCTTGACTTAGTAACTAGCTTTGTTTGACATGCATCACACACACAAAATTAGAAAAAATCACATCTTTCAAATGAAAGTGCACTTTTGACATAGCAATCATAAAGGGCCAATGTTGGATGAAATTGTGCCCTCCTTGAGAAAACCGCACCTCAAACTAACAATTAGTGCACTCCATGTTGTCAAGCATTGCGCCCTAGTTGAGTGCACTCCTTCAGCTCAGTGACTACACCTTAAGTGATCACACCCCTTTGGGTAAGTGAATGTTCCCTCCAATCCAAGCACACTCCTTGTTGACAAGAGATGTGCCATCCTTACCTTCATGTATATGCTTTCATTGTTTCATTTGGGTGCACTACTAGAAAATAGGAGTCCACTTCACTTCAATTAAATAAATCACTCATCTATAAACAAGTGGTGAACATCAATGAACTTGTTTTGCATGTAATATCTTTATAATCAACCCAGTTAATGACTTCTTTCACACAATCATACTCATTTTGGGTTGAATGCACATCTTTGAATAAAGGAGAATCTCATCGATCTTCTTTACAGGTAAGTTTTGCATGTCACCTTTTTTGTTTTCTTTTGGTGCTTTTACTATCATTCTTGTTTTTTTTTATGGTGTTTCAGCCCATTTTAGTTCCTCTGCTAGTGTTTTTACCCATTCTTCCTAATACAAGTCTCATTCTTCTATCACAAGTAGTTTTCTTGTGACTCTTCTCATTTCATGACCTTTCACATTATGGTCATGATTGTGATAGAGCCTATAAGTACTTGTAGACCCTTCCCCTTAGTATTACAGTGATTTTCTCTTATTGCTAGACTTGTTTAGCTAATCTTGAGCCATTTCAAGTAAGAGCACACTTCAAGAAAAGAAGGTCAAACTGTCTTGGAAATTGTGCCCAAAAAATGAAGTTTTCCTTCAGAGCGTACTCTGGAGTGAAAACCCATAGTTATATTTAGAAAATATGCCCTTCTATGAGAACATCGCACATCACGAAGCAACATCATTCTTCCTTCAGCCTTCAACTTTTGCCTTGTGCCCTCCTAAATCCCTATTGAGCACATGATGCATTGGGAAGGCTCAAGCTTGACCCCTTCAACCTTCGTCTTATGCCATGTGCCCTCTCCAGTTGTCTTGAGCACATAGTGCAATCACAATCAACAATGAATCCTCCTTCATCCTTCAAATTGTGCACTGCATACTTGAGGCCTCTCTCTCCATTTCCTTGAGCACCTAGCACATCTTGAAGAATCATTGAGCCTTAACACTTCACTATTGCTCTGACATGCGCCCTGCTTTGTCTTGATGCAGTTTTTACTTCAAACAATTATTTAGTTGCATCTATGATAGGCTTATGTTGTTAGCTACATCTGAACACTATTTGTTGAATCATTTCTTTCAATAGATAAGGAATTTCTTGAAGCTAATATTTAGTTGCTATGAATGTACTTCCACGTGCAAGTGTTCTATCTACAAGTCCCATTACTCTCTCATCCTATGTTGGAACAATGTCTCCCACTACCTATCGTGTGACTTCAAAAAAAGTTTCAAAAGCAAGTATTGAAGAGATAGTGGAAATTGCAAAGCCTACAGTTCCCATCCTTTCAGATACAAAATGTTTTATACATAAATATATTGAAGTATCATGGAAGGAAATAAAAGACACATCCATACAAAATTAGTTCCCTCAAGATCTAGAGGAAAGGGAATTCTACATTAACATCAAGCAACCCACGATACATAGGATTGCATGCAGGTTTCCAGTGATGCCCTATGTTGAGGCCATTGAGTGGATCTTAGATCACATGGATGATAAAAATTTGGTGCCTCATAGTGATGGTGGTGGTGAGCTTGCTACCTACTATGCATAGAACATACATACTTATTATAAAATGTTTAGACCTACAGAGTATGCCAACACTGCGTTCTATACTAGATGGGGTAATCTCAACACGAGTGAAATCATCAAGTCTTGGTGTCAAGATCCTGACAAATACTGGCACCGACTGAGTGCAGTTTATCCAACTAGAACATTAAGGAAGGTCTATTAGTACCTTATTTCTATGTGTTGTAGGATGCATGGGCAAAAAAATGGAGTGGTCTTTGAAGAGAATTGGATATACATGCTCAACTTGGTTGTTTCACAAGAAAAAATATTCCATTGGGAAGATATCCTTTCCTTTGAATTACAGTGACATCTTGGGTAGGCCAAAGCAACACTATAAGCAAATCAAGCACTATATTTTTACATGTCAACTTATCTACTAGATAGGATATGTGAACGGTATGCATTCCCAAGGGATGAACTAGAAGTATAACCTAGATGACAAGCTTTCGGTCTACTTTCATTGTATGATTTTGTTAGAGATAAGTTTCAAAGGAGTATATGACAAGTTAATAAAGCATTTCTTCATAGTTCTTTTCCAAATGATATATGAGATCGATCCTCCTTGCATGACCAACCAAGAAAAGGAGGCACAACATGACATCACAGATTGGTTTGCTACACTAGATGGTACATATATTAGATGCTTTGGATGCCAGACTTCTCATCATCTTCTTCCACGATATGTGACTAACAAGATGGTCCTACAAGAAGTTTCCTATTAGTTGAATAATGGATTTTCTACGCTGCTTCATAGGAGGAAGAAGTCTCCTTGGATCATTCTCTCTTTGAGAATTGGAATGTATGAACTGAAGATACTCAAGCCAATAGATGATGAAATAGAAGAACTAAAGTGCCTACACTTTAGAACTAGGGGTTTTCATAGGTGTGATCCCAGGAAGGTGTGCAAAAAACATTGTGAAAGGATAGGGTATTCTTGGGGATATTTACCAATGACCACTACAGAGGACGAAAAGGAGAAGAATTGCTACAATTCATTAAGGAAGACTCACCCAGTGAATGAGGTAGGTCTCCCTCGAGTTCCACAAATTCCATATGCTCAGATGCAAGTGGAACCATGAGTAACGACTACCCAAGTAAGCATAGCAACTTCCAATAAAAGGATTTAGTATAATCCAGTAGTAGAGAGTAGCAGAAAATGGAAGTTTGATCAATTACAAAAAGGTACTATTGAGGGTGAACAACAAAAGAAACAACAAGAAGACAAGGAGAAGAGGAGGCAGGAAGACTTACTTAGAAAGAAACAGAACGAAGAGGAAGAAAGAAGGGGTATATAATAAGAGTGCAAAAGACACTCACGGGAGGAGGAAGTCGAATGGAAGCTAGAAGAAGAAAAGTTGACCCAGGAAGTAGTAGCAGAGTTGGAGGAAGAAGATTCCATCAAGCCTATTACTGATGAGACTGGTTCCCCAACAAAACTCCCTCTTACAGGTGGCCATCTCCCATTTGATAAGATCAGAATCACCCCTACAATGGTAGATAGGGCCATGGATGTGCGTAATGTCAATTTCAATTAGTTAATGAAAAGGATCGTGTGAGAAATATGAAGATTCTTCCTTAATTATACCCAAAATCCAATCTTTTTACCCACTAAGAAGTTGATAACCGCAAAAAACAGGAGGAATCCCCAAGCAATCATGGCAGCTAATGTTTCTTTTGCAATAGAAGCACATGATAACTCATAATACCTTTTAAATTAGAATGCACAATTGAGGAAAGAGTTTGTTGTAGCAAAGGAACAACTAGACCAGCTCACTGCAAAAAATAAATGATTATCTTCCAATAGTCTCAACATAGCAAAATGGAAATCAAATATACAAGAAGGGTTGGGAACAAAGGAGGATACCATGATGTAACTATATGATGAAATGATTATCTTTCTCCAAGTAGTTTCATCTATGCCTAGGATACAAAAGAAATCTCAATATATCTTAAAGCTCCTAAATGTTCCAAATAGATTTGTCAATCTAATACAAGAATGGGGCACCAAATACATAGATGCTCTAGAGAAGTTGGTCAGGAAATACAAGTGTGCTATCAATATGGAAAGAGTATAGTCACAAATTCACATTCATAATTACACCTATCTTAGGGAACAAGCAACTAACACTTCAGCTACTTATAATCGACTGCATAGTGGCTTGAAGTCTCTAGCACAAAAACATGGGTTTCCTTTAGTGGGTCCACTTGGGGAGATAAGAGACGAAGATACCATCATGTGACAAGTGGAATCCTCCAAGTGAAGATGTTCCTACACAATTAGGAGACAACCAAATAAAGTCAACTCTTGTAATTCCTATAGTAGAGAAACCTTTTATTTCTCTACAAAGCCCCCCTTTTCCTAAAAGGAGTCAAATTGAGAAGCGAATAGAAATGAAAATCATTTTACCTTAATATAATATTTTATATAATGTTTACTCTAGATCTATGATGGTCCTTTAAGCCAAACAAAACCCTTCTCTGAGCGATCCCTGCTAAGGCATGGATTCGGCACGACTGCACCCTGACACGGGGTAGGCCCTCTGCGGTACACCTATTACCAGCTTGCACCAACTAGGTCCATTTCCCCATAGCTCCTCAACCGTAAGTTGTTTAGCAATCTTTGTTCCAATGAAACCCATCTTACCTCCCACAATAGTGACTGAAATCTATCGCCTTTTATTTTCGTGCTATTTTTCAGTCCCAGCCTGTGTCGGTTACTTTGGAAAATGGTGGCAGCTAGAGTAACACCCGAGGCATCAATGGAGACCGATATTATTGACTACTATGAGGACCCCCTATAGGGCATATCCATTTTTGGTAGGCAGTCCAGCTCTGAGGCTTACTTCCCATTTAGTACTGAACTCACCGAGGTTATAGCTTCGCTTCCACCGCTCACAGGACAGACGAGTGCAGTCATTGACCTCTCGAAAGTACCTGTTTCCTAGCCAGCCTCAGTTGTTCCCCCTTTAATGCCAATCCCCCATCATTTCTCTTCCAAGTTCTCTGGCCCAAAATAAACATTTGGGTCATCTTGTATATCCTCCCTTCAACCCTCAGCAGCCTCTCATTTCCGATCCCAATCTCTACTCGAAGAGGCCCCATCCTATCTTGCTCCCTCTTCCTCACCCTTAAAGCTTGCAAAACCCTCTGGCTGCTACTCCAATGTCCCTCCCATCCCGCAGACATTCCCTATTGGTCTGGATCTATCATCCCCAAACCCTAACCCTAACCCTCCTAACCCTAATCTTGAAGAAACCCCAGAGTGTGCTGAGGACGCGGAGCCAAGTCTTGGGAAGAAGCAAAGGTGTGTCAAACCTAGGGCACAAGAAGTATTTATTGATTAGGAAGAATATTTTCAGTGGCAAGATACCATGGACATGGCGATGACTATCCTAGTAGGTAGAGTTAGGGGAAGAAACTACACTGCGTCAAGACTTAAGAAGTGGGTTGCGGAAATCTGGGGCCATCACTTGGTTGATCTGCCTTTTGTACAGACATTTGTTCGTGGTTGGTTTGCTCTATGTTTCGCATGAGAAAAACACAAAAATTGGGTTTTATCTTCTTTCTGGCACATATAATAGGCCCCAATTATGTTAAGGAGATGGAGTCCACTTTTTGACCCGGACAGAGAACAACTTGGGGCGGGGCCAATTTGGGTTCACCTCCCTAGACTACCACTCCATTTCTAGACCAAAGACATCTTCAGGAGAATTTGGAATTCTCTGGGTACATACCTAGACTATGATAGATCCTATCTCTCTACTAGGGTTATGGCCTATGCGCAGATACTGGTTCATCTGGACATCAAAGGAGGGCTACAAGAAAAAGTCACTCTTCGATGGAGGAACTATAATCGTACCCAGATAATGGATTATCAAGGGGTCCCCTTTCATTGCAGATGTTGTCACAAGGTGCAACACCTCTACAAGGACTACCTTCTTCTCGTGAAATCAAAGGCGAGCAACAAAGGGAAGACCTCTCCATCTGGGGGAGCTCAACCACAAGAGGATCACTCAGATGAGGCAGAACAAATGAATACTGATGCAGATGGATCCAGGCTAGCCTTGTTAGCTCCAAAGAAGCACGGGAAAGCACCTCTTCAGCCACCTTCACCTCTACTGACTAGGTCTAAGGCGGTCGCTGGAGTCGTGCTATCTTTCGGTATGACTAATCCTATCCCTTGCTCTGCATCTATTAATTGTACATCTACTCATAAGGATAATTCTAAGCGAGCTCGGTAGGTCCGAAATAAGCCTCAACCTAGCCTAAGTCACCCTGTTTATCCCCTCAATTCTCATGTACCTATTACATCCTATACTCCCCCTACCACCTTTGTGGAGATGCCATGGGAATTGAACCCTACATCTAAACCTACCCCTCACCGATACCACCTCCGATCACATACGCAATTACTGATGTTGTATGATACTAGCATTGGTCTTGCCCCTCCCTCCACCACTTCGAAGCTCCCTCGAGGTAGACCTTCCTCCCTGTCAAAAGCTAAACAGAAGACGGGAATGGAGTTGGTTACGGGCAAAAAACTTACTCTCGATAGGGTCCTTAGAGCAAAGAGCCCCCTGGATTCATCTCCCCCATGAAGGTACTCTCCTTCAACTGTAGATGGATTGCTAGTCTCGAGAAAAAACTAGCACTGTGGAGGCTTCTCCATAAGGAGTCGATAGATCTGGTCTTCCTACAAGAAACTCTGGGTTCTGCCGATACCATTTCCCCTCTAAGGGAATCCATGCTCCCAGGATGGCATTTCCAAGTTATTAATGTAAATGGCCACTTGAGGGGCATTACTTTGGGTTACAACCCCCACTCAATTAACCTAAAGGGCACTTGGGGGGGCATCGGTTTCATTGGGGCAAATATATACTCTACTGAATTGGGATCAAAGATCATAATGTTGAATATATATGGACCCTACCACAATCGAGAGAATTTCAGGGAGCAACATCAGCCAACATTTTACAACCTAATAGCATCATTATGGGAGGAGACCTAAATTTCTCACTAGGCTTCTGGGAGTCTTGGGGGCACCACGCACACGCTGACCCCTTAGCGGTCTTCTTTGAGCAACTCCTAGATTCACATAATCTCATTGATATCCCATCGGTAAAACTTGTTCCAACCTGGCGAAATAGAAGAAGTAGGGAGGACAACCTTGCCAAGTGACTCAAACATTTCCTCATCAAGGAATGATTCCTAGAGCAGGGTTTCACTTATCGCCAGTGGGTGGGATCGGCTGGGCTGCCAGACCATCTTCCAATTTACCTTGACATCTGGGGTGATGTCAGAAAACTAATAGCACCTTTCAAATTCAATTCTACATGGTTGAAAGATAATTCCTATATATGCCTTGTCATAGACTTTTGGAAGGCCCACCGACCTATGAATAGAGGGAACATAATGAAAGGGTTCGTTGCCAATCTGAAGGAATTGAAGAAGCTATCTAAGATATGGGCACATAATAAGAGGAGTGTAGAAGAGCATCTAAAAAAAATATCAAACTAGAGATTGCCAATTTGGAGGAAAACTATAGGGGTATCTTCCCTTCAAATGAACTCAGGGATAAGCTCATAGATCTAACATCTAAACGAGGAAACATTCTTAAGGAAAGCGAGGAAACTTGGAGATTGTGGAGCAAAGCTATATGGCTGAAGGAAGGAGACGATAATTTCAAATTTTTCCATAAATTTTCAAACAGAAAGAAGGTTATTAACATTATATGGAAACTGACAAATGAGCAAGGAGGTGAGGTGGACACCTTCCCTCACCTGGCCTCCCTGGCTACCTCACACTTCAAACAGGTCTACCGGGCCCCCCTAATGCCACCCTAGCAGAGGTCATTAGAGTAGCACATCTTTTCCCTTGGTTTATTGAACAAGTGGATGCTATGGATCTTTATATAGAAGTCACACTGGGGGAGCTAGAGGACCCCCTGAAATGGCTTAAGAAGGATAATAGCCCTGGTCCAAATGCTTGGTCGGTAGATTTCTATCTGGCCCTTTTTGATATATTAGGACAGGATTTGCACAAGTTCATTGAGGTATTCAAGACGATTGGCTGAATGCACGGGGCCATCAATTACACCTTCATTGCCCTCATCCCCAAATCACACAATCCATCATGTTTCAATGATTTTCGACCCATCTCCCTGTGTGATTTCTTATATAAAATCATATCCAAAATCATTGCAAACCGCCTCCACCCCATTCTTTCCACCCACATATCTTTAGAACAATTTGCCTTCCTACAAGATCATCAGATACATGAGGCCATAGGAATGGCCCGGGAAGTATTGCACTCCATACAGACTAAGAATATCAAAGGTATGATCCTCAAGGTTGATCTATCAAAAGCTTTTGACCGGGTAAGCTAGCTATACATCAGAATGCTCCTTACTCATCTAGGATTTCTTATGGGAGTTATTAAATGGATCATGTGTTGCATTACTAATATATCCTTTAGTGTACTAATAAATGGAACTTCATCCCCCTTCTTTAGCTCTGAAAGAGGACTCATATAAGGATTCCCATTATCTCCCCTACTTTTCCTCCTTGTCACGGAAGGGCTTAGCAGACTAATCAAGGACATGCACCATAGACACATGCTCTTGGGAATCAGGATAATGGACATATGTATGATAACACACCTCCTTTTCATGGATGATGTGCTAATATTTCTTAAAGGGGGGATAGGAGATCTAACCACCATCCAACACACCATCAATCTATTCAAAACGCTACGGCCATGATTATTAATAACTCAAAATCCACGATTACCATTTCGAAATGCTCTCCTCTTGAGATACAATTTGCACTACATAGGTTCCCATTTACCCTGTTGTAGCTAGACAAAGGACTTCAGTAACTTGGATATAGAGTTAAGCCACTCGAATATAAAATAGTGGACTGGATATGGTTGATTTCTAAGCTCGAGAGAAGACTCAATATACAGTATCATAAGCATCTTTCCAGAGCCGAAACATTAGTGCTCATTAAATCTGTTCTCGAGGCCACCCCTATTTGTTGAATATCTCTCACATGGATTCCAAGAGGAATCCTCAATAGAATACAAAATGTCTATTGCAGATTCCTGTCGAAAGGCAAAAAAAGGGAGAATTTTTGCATGGGAAAAATGGGATCTTTTGTCTATCCCTAAGAAATGGGGTGGTTGGGGTATAAAGAAATTGGAATATTTCTCCTCTACACTTGCGGCTAAGATAGGGTGGCAATTAATCACCACTAATAGCCTCTGGACCAAAATTTCATCCACTAAGTATATCGAGCCTTTAAGGCCAATGGACTGGCTGAGACAAACAAGCTGGAACAAATCTGGGGTCTCTAACATATGGAAAGTAGTTCTGAATTCATTGTCACTTATACGTGATGGCCTGATGTGGAGAATATCTGATGGGACATCTGTTCGCATAATTTGTGACCCTTGGATAGGGTGTGCGAATGCACACCTATTACCTGAAGGCTTATTCCAAAACCTCAATGAGAAAGGTATCACACACTTAAGTCACATTGTGGACTAGGAGAGATCAATTTTCCTGCACCAAGCGTGGAAGTCAACTCACAGTCTACTCCTACCTCTTCAGTGGCACCAATCTTGGACCACATACACAACAACCCTCACTGAGTCTCACATTCGTATAAGGGAAGGGGAGGATGAGATTACATGGGCCATCACAAAGAATGGATGATACTCTGCAAAAGAGGGGTATCTACATCTTGCCAATAGACACAAGCCTCACCACATAGATATATGGTGGAAAAGGAATGTGTAAGCTCAAAGCACCCCCTCGAATAAGATTACTCATGGGGTTTATACTGAAGAATAAGGCACCGACGGGAGACATCCTGAACAAAAGGGAGTAATATGGACCTTATTGGTGCTAGCTATGTAAGGACAACACTAAAACCTTGGATCACCTATTTATCTCGTGTCCCATCACTATTCATCTTTGGAACTCCATTCTATCTCACATACCCTCAACCTCCATTTGGAGGGGACAAACCACAAGGGAGGTATGGGCAAACTGGTGGACATTTGCACCTACTCCAAAAGCTAGGAACCTCCCCCTCCTCATTAGCTGGGAAATTTGGATAGCCAGAAACCATACCACCTTCTAGGACTTTGCCCCCCATTGTCAATCCATCATAGTCAGAATCCCTTCCAACTACAGTGTTATACCTGAGGACAATGCTAACTCTCCTCCCATAAATATCACCCCTGAGTCCATTGATCACTCATAGCCTTGGGCATATTTTTATGGATCGGCACAAGAGACAGGATGTGGCGGAGGGGCAACACTATATTTAACAGATTCCCACTACTACCACATACAAATGGGACTTGGAAGTGGCACTAACAACTATGCAGAGCTCATCACAGCAAAAAATCTCATTCAATTTTCAATTGAAGAAAACTATCGTAATGTTCAAGTTTTTGGTGACTCGAAAATTGTTTGCAACTGGATTAACAAATCATCAACATGTCATGCTTATACATTCCGACACATATTGGATGAGGTGCATACATACATTACATTTTTTGACAATTTTTCATGTCACCATATCTACAGGGAACAAAACACACTCACTGACAAACTTTCCAAAGAGGCAGTGATCAGGCCATGCAACCTATGGATGATCCAGGAGCAGCAAGAAGGAGAACACTACCAGTACTGCCATCGCCCATACATGGACAATGCAACACAGGCTCAACGGGAGCCTGATACCATTTGATATGTGACCTGTTATTTTTGTTTATATTTATTTTACTTATACATAAACAGTACATGTTTACAAGAATACTCTTTGCGTAGAGTAAACAAGATTTTGAGCTTATTAATCAGCACTTTTTCAAGGACTACCTCCCTATGTGGAGAACATAATTTTGTTATTAATCTTTGACGAGCACACAGCCTACTAAATCATGCATGTGCTTATGGCATCTACAACATGTAGTTTTCCTGTCTTAATGAAAATTATGATTTTTCCAAGGGGAAAAAATATTTTAGATTAATTGAAAAAAAATTGCATCAAAATTCCTTTACTTCAAGCTATAAAGGAAATACCCATAGTTTCAAAAACAGTAAAGGATTTATGCATTAAAAAACTAGGAATAGAAAGGAAATACATTAAAAAGATTCATTTGGTAGGAAATATTGCAAATATTATGATGGGGAAACCAATAGTTTAAAAATGTTTAGATGAAGGTAGTCATATTGTCAAAAATCCATATCAATGGTATTGAGATCCCAAACACTATGATTTATTTAGGAGAAACCATTAATATCATGAGAAGGCAAACTATGAATCAGTAAAGTTTCCCAATCTTCAGCTTACCCCAACTTTATTGCAACTAGCAGATAGATATGTTATCAAACCTGATGGTATATTAGAAGATGTATTTTCATCCTAGATTCATGGGAATATCCTATTGATTTTATGATTTTAACTCCGAAGAATAATATAAGGGGGCATCCATTGATCCTTGGTAGAGCTTGGCTAGCTTTAGCAGATGCATTTATAGGTTGTAGATCTGGTGATATGTACATTTCTTATGGCAATTATACTAAGAGATTCACATTATATCCGACTGCCAAAACAATAGTTGAAATAGAAAGTGAAGTTTGGATTGATGATGATAATGAAGACTTTCAAGATATTCAACCTGTATTTACTCTTTCACAAATTGATGAGGAAGATAAATTGATATATTTGATGAATAATAATGATTCTTCTTCATATTGTGAACTAGATCAAAGTTTTCAAGAGAAATGTGATATTGAATATTTATCATCTTGATAATCTAAAGTAGATTTACATTCTATGGATAAGTTTGGCAATTCTTTAGAATAATTTTTTCCAGGAAAAACAAAAAACATTAATAATAACTTGGAATAATTTCAAAAGAAACAATTGATAAAGATATTACAAAAACATTCCTCTACATATGCATGGGATATACTGAAATGAAGGGAATTAACCCTAATACATGTATGTGTCACATTTACATTCAGGAAAATTTCAAACTAGTGAGATAACCTCAGAGAAGGATGAATCCCAATATGAGAGAAATTTTTAAGGAAGAACTACAAAAATTGCTTAATGTGAATTTCATGTACTCGTTATCATATAGTCAATGGGCCTCACCTTTAGCAATTGTTACTAATAAGAATGGAAAGTGGAGAGTATGCATTGATTATAGAGAACTAAATAAGGCTACTTTAAAACATCGTTTCCCACTTCCTTTCATTAATCAAGTATTAGATACTTTATCAGGGAAGAAATAATTTTCATTTCTTGATGGTTTCTAGTGAATATAACCAAATTCAATTGGCACCAAAAAATCAAGATAAACCAACTTTTACATGTCCATGGGGTATGTATTCTTACAGGGTACTTCCTTTTGGGTTATGTAATCCACCTACAACATTCCAAAGAGAAAATTTAGGTATCATTTTTTACTTGATTCATGATTGTGTAGAATTTTACATGGATGATTTCACTATCTATGGAAACACTTTTGAACAAGCTCTTGAAAACTTAGAAAATTTCTCATTAGATGCAAAGAAGGAAATATTTCATTAAGTCATGAAAAACGTTTTATGATTTTTAATGAGGGAATTTTTTGGGTCACCATATTTCAAGTGATGGAATCGAGTTGGATGCATATAAGGTAAAGGAAATCTCTAAAATTTTATTTCCTACTTGTTAAAGAGATGTTAGAAGTTTTCTTGGTTTTAGAAGATATTACAGAAGATTCATAGAAAACTTCACAAAAATAGCTTCTCCACTCTTTAAAATTCTTACAAAAGATTGTGATTTTGTTTGGAATTATGATTGTCATAAGGCATTTGAATAATCAAAACAGAAAATTACTAAAGCACCAATCTTAAGAGGGCCTAACTGGGCTCTCCCTTTTCATATTTCAACTGGTGCTTCATATACAGCCTTAGGAGTTGTATTGGGATAGAAATACTTATCTCCTTATGTTATTTATTATATAAGTAAAAAGTTAACTTCCGCAAAGTTAAATTATACAGTAACATAAAAAGGATTTTTTAGTTGTTCTTCATGCCATTAATAAGTTTTGACGTTTATTGGCTATGAAACTCTCATCCATACAAATCATTTTTCTATCAGATATTAATGAATAAACTAATGGTAGGATTAGGATTATTAGTTGGTCATTACTATTACAAGAATTCAATATTACCATTTTGATGGTACCTAGAGTGGTTAAAGCTTGAGTTCACCCTAGTCCCACTTGATTAGAGTACCATGGTTAGGTATCTAATCCATAGAATTGTGTGTTTTGTGACTCTTCGTAGAGTGTATAATTTTAAGATCTTCCATGTACCTCTATATATATGTAATTATGAATACCTCCCTAGTTAAGAGGGAGTGTTGCAGAATGTAATTAGTGTCGGTCTTCATAATTGTATTTGAGTCATGATGTGATGTATTTTATTATAAAATAAATTTACTTATTAAAGCATGGGTTTCATGTTGCGGTCAATGGTTTATAGTTCAAAGCATCCATTGTAGGCTTCTAGGGTTTATGTCAAGTGTCATTGTCCTTGTCATAATGTAAAATACTCTTCTTGGGCTTCATTTATTAAGAAAGAAAATTATTTTAATGTAAAATAGGTGTTTTAGGTCTCCTCCACCAAGTTGACCTCATCAAGGGAATTTGACCTCACACAAACAATATATAAAGGCAGCCATTTAACCTCATTTGGAGTATCAACTCATCAGGTTTGATCTGTAATTGTTGGAGGTAGAAAAAGATATTGAATTTTTTAGAGAAGGATTAAAGAAGTTGGAATACAAAAATTGAGTTCTTGGGCAATCTATCTCTCACATGTACGAATTTGATGGGATGTTGAAAGGGAAAAAATTCTAAATTTTTTGGGGGTTGAAATTTTGGATTGTAGCTCGGCCAAAATTCTGAAGTCATTGGGGATCAAAATTATGGATTGTTATTGGGCTGAAGTTGTTAGAAAAGAAGAGACTAATAAAGTTTTAGGATCATATAGGAAGGTTGACTTGGTGTATGAGGAAGGTCTTCTAGATCTAAGGTCTTGGTCGATCTCAATTTGATTTACTAGTAGAAGATTTTGACTACGTTTTCCCATATAAAGGGGTTTTAGCCTTGGCTAAGTGCCTACATAAAGGAGAAGTTCAAAGAAATTGAAAGGTTGGCCATGAATATAATAGTAGATGGAGTAAAGGACAACCTAATTCCATACACATCCAACATAGACTTTTCTCAAGAAATGTATGAAGCTCTTTCCAAGTTATTTACCATCAAGAACATAGGTTAGATAGCTAGCTTAAATAATGAACTAAGGACAATAAGGATGACAAAAGATGATATTGTGGCATCATATTTTGTAAGGTTCTCTAGAATAAGAGATGAACTCCAAGCTATATATGAATTTGTACCAAAAAAAGAACTCGTGATTGTTGTACTTCTATGTCTACTGAAATGATGGAGCTCATTTGCATTAGGAATTAATAGTTGGAAATACATACCTACCTTTCAACAAATGTGAAATGCATGCAGTCAAGAAGAAGCTCGCATATCATTAGTAAACAACAAGAAGGAGGATGAAAAATACAACACCTCAAATGCCTACTCTTCTCATCACAAGAAGAAGGGAACATTCAACAAGTCCAAAGGACCAAGGAAGAAAGTTGACCTATCCAAGATCGAATGCTACAACTGTCCAAATATGGGTCATTACAAAATTCATTGTCCTGAAAATCCAATAAATAATAAGAGATAAAGAGAACATGAAAATTTTTTCAATGAAGCTCCACCTACGAGAAACAAGACAAAAGAATCTGAAATCAAAGATCTATTTGCCAAAGGCTCTTAGGGAATATTATCCCTTGCATATCCTTTTATCTTAAGTTTTGCAATATTTTATTTTATGTTTTGATTTCTAGAGTTTGTAGGTCTAATATATCTTGTTAAAACATTTTTAAATTGTTTTGATAAGTTGTAGGTATGCCTTAGAAAGATTAGCATTAAGAGGGATCCTTCACCATTTTACCAAAAGACAAGTATCGTGTTCCTTGTTTCCTCTTTTATGGTTGGTTTCCTCCTCATATCAAGACTTGTTTATATTGTATGGTAATAACCTTTTATATTTTCCTTGGTTAAGAAAGCTTGCATAATACACAAAGTTTATGGAAGAGACTTCAAAGGAAAAACTCGAATCATGAAAGAATTTTTGTTGCAAAGAAATTTCTTCAAGTCCTACAAGGTTTGTTAAAGAACAACTCAAGGTATGTCTTAGACTATAAGTTGTGTCACAGGGTTCTCTCCATACAATAGGTATGATCATTCTCTTTTGAAATTTGTTTTATGTTACTAACATTTTTATGTCTAGGGTTTTGAATTACGAATATTCTTGTTAGGGTGATTAATCATTAAATTGAATGTACCCTCATTATACTATCTCTTGCCATTTGATCATTCTTGTGAAACCCTAACCGTTAGGGTTCATTGTAAAACCCCAGCCTCTTAATGCTAAGGATAAGTTATTATTAAATAGTGAAACCCTAATATACTTAGGGGTTGTTGATAAAGTTTATAAATCATATTCTTTTGAATTTTATGGTTTTGATAATGTTATGGTAAGAACCCTAGAAATTTATGGCTTGTTGTTAATATCTAAATAAAACCTTATATCTTTAAGGATTGGTAAAATAGGGTTTATAATAAAAACACTTGTAATTGTTATAGTAATATCCTAGGAATTAAACCCTAAGTATATATTTGTTTGGTTGATTGAAACACTAACTTGATCAAAATTGTTCGATGTAATCTTGGGTTTACTTAGTAGATATTGATATGAAATGTTAATGCATCCTAGATATGTAATGTTGGTATCCTAACTTGAGTATTGATACTTATGTTTTAGTTTGTAAAATATAAGGCTTGTAACAAAACCCTAGTAGAGATTGATATTCTCGGACATCATGATATTGTTTTTAATATAACTTTAATGATAAAATATAGGGTTTGTAACATACCCTAGTAGAGTCTGACATATTGTTGAAACCTTATATGTATTTTATTATGAATGGATTGTTAAAGTTTTGTGATGGAGTCTAGGGTTTATGACAAAACCTTATCAAAAATTTGAAGTCTAGTATGTAAAAAGATGTGACCCTTGCTAATTATGAACCTAACTAGGTTTAGGTATTTAATATCTAAAAGCTTGAATGTTTTGATGCTTCCATTGTAATGACATAATTTTAGTTCACTTCATGTCTTAGTATATTTTTATTTGGTTGTAATTGATATTAAAGTTTTGCAAGTACATAGTCTTCAAGTTATTGAAGATGTTCATAATTGAAGATGATAATAATGATGACCATGAAGAAGGAAGCTATAGGAATGATGACGATAAAGATCACCTTGATGCCATGGGAAAGAATGAAGCCTTGAAATATTGAAGCTTCCCCAATGTTATAAAAGTAGGAAGATGTAAAGTTGAGAGGGAACTTGAAGAAAGGATATATATCCCCAGTTGAGATGGAGGGCATATTATAACAATCATAATGAGTGCCTTGAAGAAATAATGAAACCATAAAATGAATGAAAGTATTATAGATGAATTTTCTTGAGAAATACCAATATTGTATAAAAGAAGAAATATTTTGACAAGTTGTGTTTCAATAACTTGATGTTGATATCAATAGCACCAAGATGATTAAGTACCTTGAAGGTTTCTATTTACTTATATATGTATTTCAAATTTTATTATTGATTGGGGTTGTGATTGTACAAGATCTCTGCATAAAAAGGTTTAACATTTGAAGCATGCTTGGAAGTGGAGAATATGTATCTGATTTAGTATATAGGAAGAGATGTAAGCATCTCGAGTTGTGTGCCTGATGCTTCAGAGGACATCTAGTCAACCTATGTGTAGATGTATAGATCCCAAACTAGGGAGGTGTTGTGGCCAGCAACAACCCCCCCTTTTCATTTAACTATCTACCCAAAATACTAAATGAATAGGGGACCCCTAATTTAATTTTGAGAAAAATCAATTTTCCTTCTTCAAAATAAAGATACCATCGCATGCTTAAAGCGGTCTTTCGAATATTTTAACCTAAGCATAAGATAAGATAAAGGTCTTTAAGAAATTGCATTAATGCGCAAGGCCCCCCAACGTCAAGCCTAACGGCACGTCGCAATAAGTAATGTCCATAAGAAAAAACCTCAAAATCTGCCGATCTGCAATAACGCTGATCGCAAGATCGCGCATCGCAGAAATGAAATGGCAATGCTTAACAAACATCAAACTCCTGCGACCAGCAATGTTGTGACCTGCGATATTGCGATCGCCGCGATGACACATTCTGCGATCTGGTGATTCGCGATAAGCACGCCATGCGATGGCACGATCTTCGATAGAGCATAAAGTGAATCATGAATCATTTAATCGCAAATCCTTCGGGCACGCCATTAAAAGATAGACCACTTACCATAATTTGACTCCAAATCATGCGCTTTTAATGATAGTGAGTGGGTTAGTTGTCAGTTATTTAATGAAATAAAGACGCGTGCTTTGCTGAAGAATTGTTTCACGTAAGGTGGCATATTTAGTATATCGGTTGCATTTAAAACTCTCCCATCACCTTTCTCAATCAGTCATTTCCACCTCGCTTGTAATCTGCAGGAACTAGGAGATAAGAAGATTCAAAAAAGCTGAACACAGGAACAAATGGGAAAGAAAAATAAATCCCAAGGCTTCGAGGCGAACGAAAAGGCAAAGGAGATGGCGCCCCTGTACACAGACACTGCATGCAACAGAGACGCAGGAATTTTGACTTGGGAAGGCATGTATAGGCTACTGGAGGAGGAAAATCCCAGAGTAATGAAGATCGATAGCGTCGCGGGATCACCAAACTCTTCTGAGGCATCCTTAGAAGAGCTGGCTTGTTCATTTCTTCATCGAATAGCAGCTAGACCCAAGATACTGCCATATACAGATATGATCAAATGGATACTTGACAATGCAGAGTTACAAGGCAGACAATTCAAGGCTCCAGGGCATAGGCTCATAGGATCATTCACCGTGCAAGAATTCAAGCTTATGTATAATCTTCCGGAGCCTCAGACGCCCTACAACACGCAATTTGTCAAGAAATTCGTAGCAGAGAACCCAAACCTAGCAAAAACCACTAAAGAATGGACCAGAAGAGAGGAGCCGCTAAAAAAGGTTAAAAATGGTATGTATAGCACTGGTTCTCTCACCTCTCCATATTGTTTTGCTGCGGCCATGCTGTGCAAGCTGTTTGGGATGCTAGATATAAATAAATTTTTGTTTGAATGGCTACCACTCATAGACACTGCCACAAATGCCGATCTAGTGGATTGGGCCAAAATATTTTCTGATAATTTATTTGCTGCTGTCATGAATTACCATTCTAAGAGATCCTTGTCACAAAGGGCCTATCCTCTGTTTTATCTTTCTACTTACATTATGGATTCTATTTGCTATGTATCTAAATTTCCAACTATGGGTTCGAAATGGACTACCCAGGACCCGTCATCTATTCATGTTTACCACAAAGTATTATGGGATTCAAAGTTTGCCCCTCACTTCTATCAAATTTGCCACGGGCTCATTTTACCCCTATATAGGATGATGTATGGTGAAGAACCCCCGAGGTGCTCACCCAAAGCGCAAATAGACATCATTCCCGTCGCAAGATGGTTCGGGGAAGAATGGTTCACTTATATCAGAGTATTTGGGAGCACTATACCTCCACATGTCCTACCTCTATATGTCCCCGACAAGCTTTTGGCTAGGGAAATTGCCTATCAGACTTGCTCAGAAGGCGGCCTAACCAAAGAGCTAAAAGACAAGAAGAAGGCCATATGGCCTCAGTTTCCTGTAGCTTGTGGGGCCTTCTCATTATTTGATGTAGGACATGCTTTTGCCAAAGTAGGGAATGTGACGTCCCTACAATTATTTAAATTCCCCGCTCGACCTTTTGACCTAAATAATGTTGCCCATGATTTCACTATAAGTGTCAAAATAAAAGTGTTCGCCGAAAAGAAAGATTTATTTGATGACTTGTTTCAAAATAAAAGTTCATTCTAGGAAGTTTTGCAAGAAGCTAAGTCGAGGTTATCCCCAGATGACCTCGAAAGATTTTTGTTATTCAGAGAAAGAAGGCTAGCCAGTGTTCCTCTAGAAAAGCTGCAACCGCTTGCCAGAGAGCCTACTCCAAGTGTCAGCCTCAGCGGAAACTCCAGTACTTCCAAATCCAAATCTGACGTTGTCCAAGGAACACCCGAACGTTCTAAAAAGTCTGCAAGCGACCAAAGGAAAGTCGAAGAAGCAGCCAAAGATACTACTCAGTCAAGTGCCATGTCGCAACTGCAAGTTATCGCTTCCCCACCAAGAAATGTCCCTCCTCCTGTCACTACGTCGTCACTCGTCACAACAGAGCTCGATAAAGAGTGGGAAAACTTCAACGAGCTAATCAGCCTTGAAGGGCAAGTTCCAAGAACACCTGTGAGCGATGCGCAGGTAACACAGGAAATGGTTTCAACCATGGTCAGTAGTGTCTCAGAAGCAGAACACAGTCATATCACTCCGCCTTCTGAGCTCCTACTTAGTGTAGAAGAAATTCCCCCACTGGACGTGTTCTATAGTCCCCAACATAAAGCAGTGGTGAGGAGACAAAGAAAGAAGAGAAAGCTGGAGAATACGCTGTGACAGGACGCCGAACATTTAGACGTCTTATGGAAAGACCCTAACAGCAATCCAACAGAAAATCTCACGAAGTTGTCTCAAATTGCAGGAGCATACGCTTTTGCGACTATCAACAAAGCGAAATCTTTTTAGATCACATAATGGAAGATATACAATCCCAGGTTAGAATAGATTTTATTTGATGTTTCTCACTAGATTACAATAGCATAGAATAAAGTTAGAAAATCTGAATTAGATTAGCTTTAAAAGTACTTTTAGATCAACATTAATCAACTCTACACACACACACACACCCAATATCAGGAAACTGGTCCCATTATCCCCAGTCAAACCCGCTATACCAAACGGATAAGGAGCTGCCAACCAAGGTCCGGACCGGGTGGGTATCCCCCTTGTTGTCGACTCGATTTTTGGGGCTTCAACATATTTGGCGCTAGAAGGAGGGCCTGAACATAGTGTCTGTTGGAATGATTTTCAAATTGTAACATTTGAATCTGGATGGTTGCTCGTAGACTTCCCATTTGGAGCTGCATCCATGTTCCTACCTCTTCCAACACTCCACCTGAAGTGGTAAGACTCTTGTCTCAAGTAAAATTCAATGGTAGGAATAACTCTTCTGCGTTTAATCATGCTCTTCAATTTATTCAAGGAATTTCAAGTTACGATATTCCAAGAATTGATGAAGGCGTTTTATGCAGGATTTTTACTCTTACACTCACGGCGGAAGCTAGAAAATGGTGCAGAAACCTCCCAGTTGCATCAATCCACAGCTAGGACCAATTCGCCAAGATTTTCATTCTTGAATTTGATTGTTATGACTATGACCACGTATACGATGAAATTGATTATCTCAGAAAAACGATGAATCTATTAGGGATTTTAATATGCGATTTCATTTTGATTGTCTAAAGTACGATCTTGAAAGTGAACTCATAGATGAAGAATCTTTAGATTATGCTGAACTTTCCCTGCCTCCTATATCTGATCAGCAGAAATTAGTCTGAGTTTTGTCTCTTTTCTTTCTAATATGAACGATAATTCCAATTTGAATATGCAAATCGCTCATAATGAAAAAAGCCCTCAAAGCCTAGGAGTTATCCATACTCTAATACAAGAAGACAAAAGCAAAGACGATGGAGGGAAACCTGCCTTGGAACCAAGAGATGACTTTGATACGAGGTCAGATGATCTCGTTGCAAGTCAACAGATGCAGACGCCAAGGTGAGAACAGCAAACTATTTTTCTTTTAGGAAGTATTAGCACACAAAGGTATGATCTAAAACCCGATGTCTATATTGAATCTGATGAATGAATATTTTTCCATGATGATAATCTTAAATGCGTTGCTTCAGAATCACACTTCTCTCTTTACCCTGATGTTTTTAATGATGATAACTTTTTCCCTCTTAACAGTAAAGATGTTTCAAAAAACACAGAGGATAATTCAAATAAGTCATCGTTAGATTTTCAAGATAAAGAGATAGCTATAGAACATCCCTCGATTGTTTCCAAGCAAGGAACACTTGAATTTCCTTGTCTGAAATTATATGACCAAAAGGAAGAATCTAGGGAAACTGGTAAAATCAGTTATGATGGTTACTTTTCCAACGACGATGATATCGATTTATCTCAATTAACTCATCAAAGCTCAAAAACTGAGAGATATTCTGATTCGGAAAACATATCATTTAATCCTCATTTTGAGGCCAAAGATCATTCGCCTGATTTTGCTGACCAAGACGATCTCCCGATCTATGATTCATACCTTGAAGAAACCCCCATGCCTATTCATAATCCTAATCTATCTTTTGTTTCACATGACCTGGCCAGTTCTTGTGAACAACAAAATTTTACAAGCTTATCCCAGTTGTACTGTAACTTTATTTGTACAAAAAACTTTTTTTATTATTATTCCCACTTACACTCATCTTGTACAAAATTAGATTGTGTTTTAAATTTTCAGTTTTTTGATAGATTATTCTGGTATAACCAACACCTTATCAAAGAGCATCCAAAAGATGAGCTACCATTGCGGAAAGCTAAGCTATGTCAAGGAAGTACAAAACTTCCTCCTTTACAAGATCATCAAGATATAACATAAATTCATCCTTATTTTTATGATCCAATAGATACCCAGTTGGAAGGAAGATTTTGCGAGAAAGAAATTTCGGACAAACTTCCAACTGGAGTTATGCATTCCTATTCCGCATCCAATGTTAACATCCCAAGGAAAATTCCGTTCTTAACACCAACGTTGGAAAGCTGCATGCGTATAGGAGCAAAAATGAGAAAGTGGCTCCATTGGAAATATCATTTCACCTAGTCAAATTTTTGTATAAAATTAGAGTAGGAGTAGGAGTAGTTTAGTTAAGTAGTTAGGTTTATTTTTGAGTAGTTGATAGTCGAAATAAGAAAAGAAGATCATCCCTATTGTCTACACAACCCTAGGGAATGTCTGCCTCTCACTTCGTTAAGTTTTTTCCCATGAATAATGTTTGCTTTCGTTAACAGCATTCGACGTTTACGAAAGAAACCTTTTTCTCTATCAAGATTTTGAACTTTTGCTTCTATGAATGACAAACTTTTTTCTTTGAAACTTGATCTTTATTATCAATAGAACTTTAAACCAGATATGATATTAGTTTCAACTCCAAAAAACTGAAGAAAGTAATCTCAGCGAAGAAATTGCTTTACGTCAGTACAATGAAAGGCATCAATGACAAGATAAGGAGTCCCTGTAGAAACAGCGATTACCAAAAAGGCTTTATTATTGTTGTCCAGAACTTTCTTAAGGAAAGAAAATTGACTTCCTCCCTGCCAAAGGAAATCGCAGCATTCAGGGAAGCAATCCAATAAAAACACTATATCTCAAAGAATAAGAGGTCTCATCACGAGCCGACTTATCATCATCACAGATATTATAACTTGTTGACTTTGCCAAAACAGGGCAACGACTCAAGATTGTTGCAATCAAAAGACAGGGGGTCTCATCACGAGCCAGCTTGTTCAGCAAAAGTATAAATCTAGTGAATGATTGTGTCGTAATTTGGCCACCAAACCAAGACATTGTTCTTTAGAGAATAAAAAAGAAAAAGTGTCAAAATGGGTTTTTCTATGAATAGTTGTAAACACTTAGGCAGGATAAAGGATCATTACTGGTTAATAGGTAACCCTGTCGAGGCTATGGACGCCTACTGGCAACAGAGGCTCTACCTGCGACAAAGAAGCATATTTGAAAAGGACTGCTACACAGAGAAGACTTTATTTTAATTTGTATTCAAAGACCAAGTAAGGGCTGGTGTAAATGCAAGAACAAGCTAAGAATACAAGTAAATAGAATGGAGTTGAAACGAAATACCATTGATAGTTTGAAGTATAATATTTTTATCTTTCTATAATAAAGTTTAAGTTTTCTGAGAAATTTTTTTATTATTTTTAGAAGTCTTAAAAATGTCAAAAGAGAGTCAGAGATAACTGGTTCTCCCAAGTGAATCGCCAATTTTTGTGGCCAGCAACAACCCCCCCTTTTCATTTAACTATCTACCCAAAATACTAAATGAATAGGGGACCCCTAGTTTAATTTTCAGAAAAATCAAATTTTCCTTCTTCAAAATAAAGATACCATCGCAGGCTTAAAGCGGTCTTTCGAATATTTTAACCTAAACCTACGATAAGGTAAAGGTCTTTAAGAAATTGCATTAATGCGCAAGGCCCCCCAACGTCAAGCCTAACGTCGCGTCGCAATAAGTAATGTCCATAAGAAAAAACCTCAAAATCTGCCGATCTACGATAACGTCGATCGCAAGATCCCGCATCGCAGAAATGAAATGGCAATGCTTAACAAACATCAAACTCCTGCGACCCGCGATGTTGCGACCTGCGATATTGCAATCGCCACGATGACACATTCTGCGATCTGGCGATTTGCGATAAGCACGCCTTGCGATGGCACGATCTTCGATAGAGCATAAAGCGAATCATGAATCATTTAATCGCAAATCCTTCGGGCACGCCATTCAAAGATAGACCACTTACCATAATCTGACTCCAAATCATGCACTTTTAATGATAGTGAGTGGGTTAGTTGTCAGTTATTTAATGAAATAAAGACGCGTGCTTTGCTGAAGAATTGTTTCACGTAAGGTGGCATATTTAGTATATCGGTTGCATTTAAAACTCTCCCATCACCTTTCTCAATCAGTCATTTCCACCTCGCTTGTAATCTGCAGGAACTAGGAGATAAGAAGATTCAAAAAAGTCGAACGCATGAGCAAATGGGAAAGAAAAATAAAGCCCAAGGCTTCGAGGCGAACGAAAAGGCAAAGGAGATGGCGCCCCTGTACACAGACACTGCATGCAACAGAGACGCAGGAATTTCGACTTTGGAAGGCATGTATAGGCTACTGGAGGAGGAAAATCCCAGATTAATGAAGATCGATAGCGTCGCGGGATCACCAAACTCTTCCGAGGCATCCTTAGAAGAGCCGGCTTGTTCATTTCTTCATCGAATAGCAGCTAGACCCAAGATACTGCCGTATACAGATATGATCAAATGGATACTTGACAATGCAGAGTTACAAGGCAGACAATTCAAGGCTCCAAGGCATGGGTTCATAGGATCATTCGCCGCGCAAGACTTCTAGCTTATGTATCATCTTCCGGAGCCTCAGACTACCTACAACACGCAATTTGTCAAAAAATTCGCAGCAGAGAACCCAAACCTGGCAGAAACCACTAAAGAATGGACCAGAAGAGAGGAGCCGCTAAAAAGGGATAAAAATGGTATGTATAGCACTGGTTCTCTCACCTCTCCATATTGTTTTGCTGTGGCCATGCTGTGCAGGCAGATGCCAGATATAAATAAATTTTCATCTGAATGGCTACCACTCATAGACGCTGCCACAAATGCCGATCTAGTGAATTGGGCCAAAATATTTTCTGATAATTTATTTACTGCTGTCATGAATTACTGTTCTAAGAGATCCTTTCACAAAGGGCCTATCCTTTGTTTTATCTGTCTGCTTACATTATGGATTCTATTTGCTATGTATCTAAATTTCCAACTATGGGTTGGAAATGGACTACCCAGGACCCGTCACCTATTCATGTTTACCACAAAGTATTATGGGATTCACAGTTTGCCCCTCACTTCTATCAGATTTTTCACCGGCTCATTTTACCCCTATATAGGATGATGTATGGTGAAGAACCCCCGAGGTGCTCACCTGAAGCGCAAATAGACATCATCCCCGTCGCAAGATGGTTTGGGGAAGAATGGTTCACTTATATCAGAGTATTTGGGAGCACTGTACCTCCACATGTCCTACCTCTGTATGTCCCCGACAAGCTTTTGGCTAGGGAAATTGCCTATCAGACTTACTTAGAAGGCGGCCTAACCAAAGAGCTAAAAGACAAGAAGAAGGCCATATGGCCTCAGTTTCCTGTAGCTTGTGGGGCCTTCTCATTATTTGATGTAGGACATGCTTTTGCCGAAGTAGGGAATATGACGTCCCTACAATTATTTAAATTCCCCGCTCGACCTTTTGACCTAAATAATGTTGCCCATGATTTCACTATAAGTGTCAAAATAAAAGTGTTCGCCGGAAAGAAAGATTTATTTGATGACTTGTTTCAAAATAAAAGTTCATTCCAGGAATTTTTGTGAGAAGCTAAGTCGAGGTTATCCCCAGATGACCTCGAAATATTTTTGTTATTCAGAGAAAGAAGGCTAGCGAGTGTTCCTCTAGAAAAGCTGCAACCGCTCGCCAGAGAGCCTACTCAAAGTGTCAGCCTAAGCGGAAACTCCAGTACTTCCAAATCCAAATCTGACGTTGTCCAAGGAACACCCGAACGTTCTAAAAATTCTGCAAGCGACCAAAGGAAAGTCGAAGAAGCAGCCAAAGATACTGCTCAGTCAAGTTCCATGTCGCAACTGCAAGTTATCACTTCCCCACCAAGAAATGTCCCTCCTCCCATCACTATGTCGTCACTCGTCACGACAGAGCTCAATAAAGAGTGGGAAAACTTCAAGGAGCTAATCAGCCTTGAAGGGAAAGTTCCAAGAACGCCTGTGAGCGATGCGCAGGTAACACAGGAAATGGTTTCAACCATGGTCGATAGTGTTTCAGAAGCAGAACACAGTCATATCGATCTGCCTTCTGAGCTCCTACTTAGTGTAGAGGAAATTCCCCCACTGGACGTGTTCTATAGTCCCCAAAATAAAGCAGTGGTGAGGAGACAAAGAAAGAAGAGAAAGCTGGAGAATACGCTATCACAGGACGCCGAACCTTTTGACATCTTATGGAAAGACCCTAACAGCAATCCAACAGAAAATCTCACGAAGTTGTCTCAAATCGCAGGAGCATACGCTTTTGCGACTATCGACAAAGCATCAGAAGTTTAGCAACTGTTGAGGGAGCAAGAAAACCAGATACAGCTACTACAGCAACAGCTACAACAAGCCAATGCCAGTAATGAAGCGTCCAAACAACTCGAGAAACTACAAGAAGATTTTCGGCAAATGCAGGTAAATTATCAGAAAAGCCTGGACGAAAAAGGAAAGCAGTTGCAAGCTTTACAAGAAATACACAAGGATGAGCCCAAGCTTTCCGAATTCATTTCAGAGTCTACTAGCTTAAATGAGAAACTTCTGTAGCAACAGGAAGAGTTGGGACAAAAAATATCGCAGTGGAGTCACTATTGCGAGCTGAACGACAAACTCACCAATCAAGTGACAGACCTGCTAAGTGACTACGACCATGTTGACAAACGAGTAACCGAGTATATAGCTTGGCAGGATGGAGAGGAAGGGAAGAGAGAAAATGCACCCAGAATAAACGAAAGCCATAAAGAATTGCTCTTTAACAAATGGGACGATCAAATCAAGCAGGCAGAACAGGCGGCAGAGGCAGCGGCGACACAGGCAAGTGTTCTTATAGACTGTGTAAATGCAAATTTACACAGATCCAACTTAATCACAGAAACCACCCCGGGATACCTACCAAACAAGTCACGAATAGAGGCAGAATGGAAAGAGAAGGCGCAGGAAAAGGGAAAAGCAATCCAGGATTTGAACAAGTTGAATTGGGAGTGCTATTGGGCATACTTAGTCAAGCCACACAGTCAATGGATGACTGTGAAATGCATCACAAACTCAGCAGAGAAAGTAGTGCCAGCTCTCATAGATTCCGTTTTCACAGCCCAGCTCAGCGTAGAAGTCGGCCAACCAACTCTTCTCAAATCCATGCTGAACACTTGCAGTTTCAGAGACCAAATTTAGAAATAGCTTATTTTTAGTAGTTTGTTGTTTCTTTTTGTTTATATTAGAAAAAGGACGGTCATTTGAGAACCGTATCCTACAATTTTGTAAAAACACTATTATTAGATTTAGGAAGTAGTATTTTAACCCTTCTCATGCATTTAGAGAAGGGTCCAGAGATTTGTCAAAAACTTATCCTCAGAACATGCACTTCTGCACCCTTAGAGGAGGTTTTGATGAATGGATGGATCGAGATTTATTTTTACTTGCATTTTTTATATCTGCTACTGATGTTGCACTTCTGTACTCTTGGTAGATTTTAGAACAAGTAGAGATAGATCGGTTTTTGCTTGAAGCTTATGGGTAGAACTAGTCATAAATGGTACTTTTATCTCTTGGCAATGTCTGCTTATACTCTTTAAGTGATTTACAGTTTCAGTTGTTTATATGTTACTGCATGAATATATGAGTTATCATTTGGCACTTTTGTACAGTGGAGTCATATTGTTTATGTGTAATATATGAATGGCTTATTATGCGATATGTTGTTCACAACTACTTTGCCTAACTTCTTATGCAAAATGGTTTATCTCAAATGGTTTATTTTCTTATGATAGCTTAATGATCTTTATTACCAATTATTATTCAAAATCTTTTTAGATCACATAATGGAAGATATACAATCCCGGGTTAGAATAGATTTGATTTGATGTTTCTCACTAGATTACAATAGCATAGAGTAAAGTTAGAAAATATAAATTATATTAGCTTTAAAAGTACTTTTAGATCAACATTAATCAACTCTACACACGCACACACACCCAATATCGGGAAACTGGTCCCATTATCCCCAGTCGGACCCGCTATACCAAACGGATAAGGAGCTGCCAACCAAGGTCCGGACCGGGTGGGTATCCCCCTTGTTGTCGACCCGATTTCCGGGGCTTCAACAAGAGGGTGGTGTTGGTCATGGAGCTCTCACCTTGGATAAGCACTTAGATCTTTGGGTTGGTGATAGAGCTTAAAATCCTTATAGTACCTAGATGGCTAAATCTTGATTTCACCTTAGTCCCACCTGATTAGAGTACCCTAGTCAGGTATCTAATCTATAGCAAAATGTGTGTGTTTGGGAAAATTATAGACATATAATTTGACAGACATAAATTATCAACCAAGGGTAGCTAAGCTTATGAGATGTTGCGCAAAATATATGCAGGCTAATACCTTAAGTGCTTTCTAATTAAACCATTCATACACACAAATCTAATGTCTATTTTCTGCATCAACACTTGGCAGCAAAGGCTATTGATTGGATCCAAACATCCCTCTACAACTCTTGATATTGTTGATGTTGATCAAAAAAGATAAAGGACCAAACAAACATTCATAGAAATCAAGAAGCTAAAACCTGATTAAATGATTCCAAAATCATTTATCAAATAAAATGCTTCATTCAACCATTTCACATATGCTGCTAAAATTCAGAAATGAGAAACACTAGTTGTGCAAATAATTTATTGATGCATAAAAATAATCAAAAGAAATACAAATACTATAACTAATGGAGTTGTGAGCAAAGGGGGGCCTCCCTTACTCACAACCCCTCTACTATTAAAGGAGTTTACACAAGGAGATCAAAAGAACATATAATGTTCTATTAATCTGAAAAGTATTACAGAGATGTACAAGTATGATATGTTTGACCAACCAACCCCCTTGCAAATGATACATAATGAAATTTATACAAGTTCAAAGGCATAAGTTTTCCTAAATTAGGAAAATACAATGTTGTAACTACTTGCTATCAATAACTAAACAAAATGACAAAATAACTATGTTGAGTTTGATTCATGAGTGAAGGCATGGATCAAACTAATTTCGTTACATTACCGGAGCTTTTTCCAAATACAGCCATCGAGAAAAGGACTGAAGATCTGGGTGGTTTCAATGATGAATTTGGGGCAACCAATAGGACAACATCCATGTAGGTGGATTTCCTCATAAAACCCATGTTCTCATTCTTATTGAAACTAAGTGGAACATATCCAACCAATGAATCTGTTGTAGGAAATTTGGGCAACTACAGGAAATCCGCATCTACAGGAAATTGCATAGTGTCTGCAGGAAATCAACGACCACCGCTATCTACAGGAAATCATGGAGCTACTTCAAATCATGACTAATCTGCATAAGATTTCAATTAGTCAAACTTGATAATTCGATTAGGAAACGATTAACTTCAAGAAATACTTAAGAACAAGCTAAAATAATACTTTTTAAGATTATTTGCATACTATGAGCACACATCACCGTTTTGGTCAAAACTTAGGTAATATAGGTGAAATGGGAGTAGTTGAGAGTCAAAAAGAGTTCAAAAAGGGGGTAGCAAGGTCTTAGGAGGCTATCAAATTGAGGAAAATGGGATTCAACAGTGTGTTGAGACTCTTCATAGAGTATATCACTTTGATATCTTCCATGTACCTATACATATAAGTAATTATGAATACCTCCCTAGTTAAGAGGGAGTGTTGAAGAATGTAATTAGTGTCGGTCTTCATAATTTTATTTGAGTCATGATGTAATGTATTTTTCAAAAGAAGAAAACAAATTTTATTATAAAAGAAATTGACTTATTAAAGCATGGGTTTCATGCTTGGGTCAATGGTTAACAGATCAAAGCCTCCATTCTAGGCTTATAGCATTTATGACAAGTGTTCTTGTCCGTGTCATAATGTAAAAGGCCTTTCTTGGGCTTCATCTATCAAGAAATAAATTTATTTTAGTGTAAAATAGTTATTTTAGGTCTCCTCCACCAAGTCAAACTCAAGAAGAACAAGTTAGCCTCATCAAGGGAATTCAACCTCACGTAAATGCTATATGAAGGCATCAATTCAACCTCATTTGGAGCATCAACTCATAAAGTTTGATTTGTACTTGTTGGAGGCAGAAAAAGATAATGAAGTTTCTTGAGAAGGATTAAAGAAGTTGGAAGCCCAAAATCTAGTTCTTGGGAAATATGCCTCTCACACATGTGAAGTCACTGGATTGTTGGAAGGGTCAAAATTCTGAAGTAGTTGGGGGTCGAAATTATGGATTGTAGTTGGGCCGAAATTCTAAATATGTTGGGTGTCAAATTTATGGATTGTTGTTGGGATGAAGTTGTTGGACAAGAAGAGACCACTAAAGTTTGTTGAATCATGCAGGAAGGTTTACTTGGTGGAGGAGGAAGCTCTTTTGGATCTAAGGTTGTGGTCAATATCAATTTGATTTACTAGTGGAAGAGTTTGACTAGGTTTTCCCCTATAAAGGGGTTTAGCCCTATAAGTGCCTACATCTCGTGTTGTTGATATTCACGTTTTGATTTGATGATTTCTTTATGAGACTAAGATAAAAGAAGATAATAAATCTACAAGAATATCATAAGTAATTATTAACATAATAAAATATTTTTTCCTTTCCGATTTTCTAACAATGAAAACGCAGTCGTTGATTTCCTTTCCAGGATGGAGAATGATAATATTGATAACCCTGTAAAGGATAATTTTCCTAGCGAATATATTTTTAGTATCTACTAAAACTCCTTGTTTTGTAGATATTCCTAACTATTTCACTATAGGAAAGTTTCCTCCACAGTTATCAGCCAAAGAAAGACATAAATTTATCAAGACCAATCCACCCTACTCATGGATAAAGAGAGAATTATATTGTATTGGAACTAATTTGATTATTCGAAGATGTGTTCAAGAAGATAAAGTACCAGAGATATTAAAGGCTTTCCATGATGAACCATTTGGAGGACACTTCGTTGATAAAATAACTGCATACAAAGTCCTTATTTGGGGATATTGTCGGCCTTCATTTTTTTATAGATGCCAAGGAATATGTCAAAAGATGTGATATTTTCCAAAGAATTGGAAAATCCATTCCATTAAATGAGATGCCTCTACAACCTCATGTACTAATAAAGACCTTTGAAAAATGGGCTCTAGATTTTGTTGGCCCAATCAACCCTCCATCTAAACAAAAGAGGTATATTATTATTTGTATAGATTATGTTACAAAATGGGTAGAAGCTAAGCCACTTCCTTTTGCTACTAAAAATGTGATAGATCAAGGTGCTCAATTCACATTCAAATTGGTGCAGAATATTATGGAGCAATATCAGATCAAACATCAGAACTCCGCTCCATATCATCCATAAGCCAATGGGCAACTGGAATCTACCAACAAGGTACTTGAAGCAATCGTGACCAAGATTGTACACTTGCATAAAATAGACTAGGTAGAAAGACTTTTGGAGGCACTTTGGGAATACCAAACCGCATGGAGAAACACTAATGGACATACTCCTTATGAGCTTTTCTATGGGAAGCAAGTATTGCTTCCAATTGAATTCCAGGTGGAGACTTTTAGAACAACAACAAAGTTGTGGCTTGATCTATTTGAAGCTCAAAAACAAAGATTGACACAATTGAAATAGGTAAATTAGATCCAAAAAGATGTCATACAAAGAAGAAACATAATCCAGCAACAAAGAACCATGCGGTATGAAAAATTCATCAAAATCAATAAATTAAAGCTAGGTGACTAGGCTCTTCTTTTTTATTCTAAGTTTAAGGGTTTTCAAGGAAAAGTTCAGACACATTGGCTTGGTCCCTATGAAATAGATATTGTTTTTTATAATGGAGCAGTTAGAATTAGGACTATTGATGAAGAAAAGGTTACCTTCGTTGTTAATGGGCATAGGTTAAAGTTATATCATAAGCCCTTGACAAGAGAAGAATTTTTCAAAGATTTGCAAGAGAATTTTAATTCGAAGTTAGTAAGAAAGGAACAGTTTTCCTCAATATCATTGAAAGAATTGTAATTCATTTTTCTTTTAATAATGATAATAATAATAATAATAATAATAATAATAATAAAAGTAAGAAAAAAGAGCATTAAAACCATCATTGTTGGCATTTCTATGCAAAAATCTTAGCTAAAAGCCTAGGTGTCGTTGGCAGCTTAGATTTTCATATTTCCCTTTTCTTTCTCCCATTTTCTTTTATCCCACATTTTCTTTGAAATAAATTTTCAAGTCTAATAAATGTTTTTGAATACCTTGTTTCTCTTTTTAAAGAGAAATATCCAATAAGTTGTAGCACTCTCACAAGTCTTCAGCATCAATAAATATCAACCACATCAAGATCAGCAAGTTTTTAAGAAACCAAATAAATTGTAGTTGTAGAAATTTCAATATTTCGTAGCTCAGTTCAAATTCTATAGCTAGTGATAGACATACAAAATTATTTGACCAGAAGTCATCCAAAATGCATCATGTACCTACAAAAGGAATCAAGTGGTTACATCAAAAGGTATGCACATAGAGTATTAAGTTAATTGTCATTAAATCGATGATAGATTTATGAGCTTATATAATAGTTTTGATACACCTTTTGAAAAGATGATGCACTCATAACTTTGATCTATCCCTTCCATAACTAACTTCATCATTACAAAATTCATCCATTTTATCTAAATGATTGGAAATCTCCTAAATCCTAACAGTCCTAAAAAAACTAATCAGATTAACTTGTGGGAGATTATCCAAACAACAAATTTTTTATTCAACCATCAACCCATCTCATCGATCACCTCTTCATCAGTTTTTATCCGTCCTTGTCAAAAGAGGAAATTTGAGAGCATGACGTCTTTATTTCCATGGTTGTTATTGTCAGGTTTGAACCACATGGAATCAATTTTCTCAATCCTTATCTGAGAGTCAAAGACCAATTGTAGAAGGTAAAATGTCTTCAATTCTTTGAAAAAATTGATGGGTATGAAGTAGAGGTCACGAGGGCATTTTCCAGAGAATTTGATGGTGTAGAGATTGAAATAGGAGACATAAGGCGTAAAATTTATGAATCATTCATAGCAAATGTGACAGGATTACCCCAAATTGGTGAAATTTGGTTTAAGAGTCAGAGACTTTAGGAAGAATATTGGAAGAATTTCTACATAATGCAAGAATGGACATTTCAGTGTTTAAGAAATGGATTCCAGTCACGACACTCAAATCCAAATGGAGGAATTTTTTGTTAGTACTCCAAAATTTTATCACTTGTTAAGGTAGGTTTGGGACCTTACTCTTTTACCATGCAAGGTTATTAATGCACTTTGTTGAAGGAAAAAAATAAAATTTTCATGATTAATTGATATGGAGCTTAAGGAAAATGGCCTTTAATATCTAGAGGGATTCTCAAAATATTGATATGGCTTTGTATCACCATGGTTCGGTGAAAATTATTGTTGAATCCCACTTGAAGTGTATTGGTGATAATTGGCAAGACTTTCTAGTTAGAAATCACTTCATAGAAATATTAGAAGAAGAAGAACCATCAAAAACCAAAAGGATTCTAAAAACATCTCGAAACCCTAACCCTAAAGCTACCATAGAAGAAAATGAGGGTTTGACAATCAATCAACCAGAACAAATAAAAATTTCACCGGAAGAAATAAAGGATGATACTACACTCAACCAATTTTTGGAAGAAGTTAAACAGAAAAATGAGAAGCAATATGATAGAAGGAAGAAAATTAGGAAGAATACAAAACAACCAAAGGTCATGGAGAAGACAGAATAAGCCAAGAGGTACCAAGAATAAATACAAAGACAAAGCAGAAAAAGGAAGACACACAGGAGGTAGTAGAGCTCGAGCAAAATTTAAGGAGAAGAAAGTGAATTTTCAAGTGTTCAAATGAGCCAACACAACAAAACCCTCTAGAGATTGTTAATATTGAGGAAAAAGATGATGTTGACATAGGGGTAGCAATAAAGCCCTAATTCTATCAGAGTCCAACAAGAAAAAATTTTGAAATTCATTTGTCCCAATAACAAGTCTATGAATACTTGGAGACTTTGTAACAAAGAGAGCAGAATAAGGTAAAATATCCCGAGGAAACTCAATTTCATGAAGAAGTTTCATCTGATGATGTTCCTATAGTTAATTGTCAAACCCATACTACTACTTCTCAAGGAGAACAATATATTGTTCACACTCTCAAACAAAACATTTATCAGTCAAAGGTATTGAACAGACACATGAGAGAAGAAAATGAAATTTTCAAGGCCCAGAATGGACTTTTGAAGGAAAAAAATGACACTATGTTGTTAAGGATGTGTCAATGGTACAAGAAGAATAAAAATCTCAAACAAAAAAGCAAAGTTCTCCTAAATAAGATCAAAGGGATACAACGAAAACTTTTTATGAGAAAACCCAGATGGTCATTTAATGTGCAAAGTAAGGGAGCAACAAAATTGGATATCTTAATCCAAGCTTCAGAAACATTTTAGTGAAAGGAGATTTCTTCAATTTTGAGTTTTTATGCATCAGGACATGATGTTGATTTGTGGTAGCATCGGATGTGCTCTAGGCCTCAAAATTTGCAGGAAGGATTAGAAATATGCATTCACCAATACATAGAAATTGTTTTGGGAAATTCCACTGGAAAACAAATTTTATTAAAATAATTAATTATTTTTAATGGGACCCTAAGTCTAAACTTAGGAAATTAAAATAATTAATGGGTATTAATCTAAACTATGGACGGAACTTCTAAAAGAAGGAAGAGCTCAAGCCAAATGATCCTAACTATTAATTAGAATATAATCTGGTTCGTCGAATGATCAACGAGAGGATTATGAGAAGAGACTTCATGGGCACTTGGAGAACACAATAGAGGCAGATACTCAATTACCTGAGTAATATTGATTTTCTTACTAGTCGAAGTTCGGCGAGAGAAAATTGATTCAGAGGGAGAGTTGTAGGTGATATAGAGAGAGAGGGCATCAGCACATTTAGAGAGTGTAAGGTAGCAAGACATAGAGAAGGAACAGGGTGATGCAGAAAGAGGCAACATAAAGGCAGTTTGACATAGAGCCTGCATGGGCAGCTTAACACTGAGCCTAGGAGAGCAGCTTGACACTGAGAGGATCATAAGGATTTCGGGGAAGAAGAAGTGATTTATTTTGGGTATAACTTGGTCAAGAAGTGTCTATAATATTTATCGTTCCTATTTTGTTGGTTGTAATTTGTACAAGAGAATTTGCTAAAGAATAATAAAAACCCTCATCCGCTACACCGGTTTTCCCGCATTGTGTTTTTCCATAGATGATTGTCCAAAAATAATTGTGTCATTGTGGTTGTATTTGTAATAGTATATTTCCTACATTTACTTTCTACAAGTTTTTCATTGTGAAGACTGCAGTGGAATATATTTCGATATTTGCTGTAATAATATTGTAGATAACTTATTTTTGAGGTAATAAGTGGAAGAAATAATATTCATCACTACAGTACGATTTTTGTTTAGAAATTTTCACATGGTATCAACTACATGGAAAAAGAAGAGATAAGTCGAAGGACCCAGCGTTGAAAGGAGAAGGGAATTCGAAATTCCTACAAGGATAGAAATTTGAATCTCCCAGAGGATTGCACGGTTCAATCCAAGGATATTGGATTTCTAGGGAAAAATATCTTTGAGTGAGTCGACAAAAAGGTAAGTCTTTCCAATCAAAATTTATTAGTGGTAGAAGGTACAACGCAGCAGAACATTTAGCAAGGGTTGTCTCAGGTGGGACGTAGTTTTTCCTGCAGCAGTTGCTAGGACAGCTTAGCATCAGAAATTGGCACAATATGGGTACTCAAAGTGTCTCAGATTTATCTACCAAATTAGATGAAGAATTTGTATGCCTAGAAAATTCAGCATAAGTGGATGTTTGGTACATTGATAGCGGGATTCAACTCATATGAATAGAGTATGAGAACGTTTCTCGAGCAATCAATAAGAACAAATGGACTTCTAAATAACTATGGGAAAAAAAATTAAATGTACTCCACTAGGGAGAGGCACCATAGATTATCAGAAGGAAGCAGGGACCAACATTCGAGACACCATTGTTCTGCATGTGTTATGATTAGGAATGAACTTACTTTTAGTGTCCCAGTTGTTAGTGTCAATCAGTTCAGCCTATCACCAATGATTAAATATGCTCTTACAAGGTGTTGTTAGGGTGTCATGTCAAATTTTTGTCATTTCAGTGAGTCTTCAAATAAAAATTTGGTCACTCGTTATTGTGTCTAGGTCACTGTTGCTCCCTTCACTTACTCATGGTCTTCCTCACTCGTCATGGTCATTTTCTTCTTTGAGATATCATATCTTCATTTAAGTGTCTTGGGTCATCAAATGGTTAAATTCCTCATTTTAGGTCATGGTCTAGGGTTTCACTCCATGTGTCGTCATGATACCATATGTAAAAACAAAACATGTCCATCATGTAATTCAGTAGGTAAAGGGAGTTATCAGCTTAGGGAAATCAAAATAATGGGAAAGGTAATGTTTTATTTCAAATAAGACAATGTTGCAGTACAATACCTTGTCTTATCATTCCTCATAGAGACATTTTTTCTTAAAATTATGTTTCTGACCCAATGGAGAAGCATTTTACAACAGCGAAAGAGGTTTTTGTCCACTATAGTCCAAGGAACAAAAATCTCCTTCATTTTATGCACATGTGTTATAATCTTAAAGAAATTCTCAAAATACACTTGCTATGGGAGAGTTGTTGCACTTCTAGACAGCTTGACTTCAAGACAGTTTTGCAGGGGTTTGGAGCAGGTGTTGGCAGTTCTTAAGGACTCTATTGCATATCATACATCATAATATTTCCAATGGTACCTCCAACGTGTGATTTGGATTAGTGTAAGGCATCCAAAAGTGCTCTGCAAGTTGGCACTACACTTTCGTGAGAGACCCTGAGTTTTTGGAGTGATCTTGGGAAAATTAATTTTTGTCCCTGATGGAGTATCCCAATTACATTTTTGAGGAGTCCATCTTATAGAATACTTCAACATATTTCCAACAAGCTATCAATTTCTCACTTTGGAGTAGTTTAAGGCCTCCAAAAGTTGTTTTGAAGGTGGTGTTGCGCACAAAGGCACTGCATTGCGCACAGCCTAACTACGTTGCCCATAGGGCAGAGTATCCCAAAAATAACCAAAATTCAAATTTAAAGCTTTAATTCTTGTTTTTTATTTCTCTAAGCCATCTAGCAAGTAAATACTCTCATTTCACTCCCTCTTATACTTTGGAAAAACAAATGAATGATGATTAGTTTAGTCATCTAGGGTTTGTGTGAATTTCATGCTTTGAGCTTGCAAATGATCAGTTGGAGCTTTGAAACCCTAAAAATTATTTTCCCTATAACTCTATTTACATGCAACTCATCATCCCCATTCACCAATAAACCATTTCCCTTCATTTCACTTCACCTCCCTACAAACCCTAGGGCTAATCTATAAAATTGTGCAGTTTCCCTAGCTAGGATTGTGTTTAAATTTCCTAGTTCATCTCCCTCATTCATTTCCCTTCATTTAACTTCCTAAGGATTCCTAAAACCTCTTTCCATCTCCAAAAATTTCCCTACTCCCATCTCCCATCCCTAACTCCCTCATTTCACCAATTCAATCACTTTTCACTGTTTTTTTTCCCATTTCCTACCATCTAGAGTTTCAAAAATGGAAGGAGATTCTTCACCATCAAAAAAGAGAAAACATCAGAAAGGAGGGAGGACTCTGAGGTATGAGCACAAAAATTGAAATGAGATTAATTCTTCACCATTCATAAGACAATGCTTTGAATATGTCAACTACCTAGGGTTTTTCCAAAGAGTGGAAGAGGTAAGTTTTCATGAGCAGTTCATTGACTTGATTGCCACCAATATGAAGGAGAAAAGGCCACCATTGTAGGGATTGATTTCACATTATCAGTTTATGTAATCTCTCTTTCCACAAGGATATTAAATCATGGAGAGTATTGGTTCAAAGACACGAACCCAGACCTAGAAGAGAACAAAAGCCACCAATGGAAGAATTGACCTTTGAGGAGAGGATTGCCATGGAAATAAATGAAGACGGGTATTTTTGGCTTGAAAAGATCAATTTCCACCTTGAGAAGCTCCTTGAAAAGGTTAACAGAGATAATTAGCTTTTTAGGCATATGGCGTGCCACTACTAGGCTTAAAACATGATCGCCAATGTCAAGGTGAAGCAGCGTGAAAACAAGCTCAAAGAATCCAAAAAGGACCAAAAGGATGAGGGAAAATTGGATATTCTTGCTGAAGAATCTCTGAGGTTTTACCATACATAATTTTACAGCTCCTAGCCAATTTTGAGAAAATTCTGAGCAATTTTGGTTTTTTGTGAATTTTGGAGCTAAATATTTCATAAAATCAGCAGCTCCAGAAGTGCAGTGCCTTGGCACTACGCTTTTTCCTCAAGCATCTATTTCAGGAAAAGTTTATATTTTTGGAAAGCTCTTGCCATCCTATAAAAACCCATTTTCTCATATTTTAAAAAGGTGGCTCAGCTTTGGAGAAAAGTGCAAAAAAGTGGCAAAAAACTAGCATTCTGGACCCTTTTTTGACAAGCGTTACACACCTAGAGTGACTTTGGGAGAATGGATTTTTGAAGGTATTCCAATGGTCCCAATTCAGAAATTAAAATTGTTCTGGACAATAGACTTGAAGGTCTAGTTGATTCTTCTCTAATATTTTCATTTTGACCTCAAGAAGGCACCTGAAATTCAGCTCAAAGTCAGTGCTACTCTTCTTCATTTTTCTGTGTTTTAATTTGCAAATTTCACTGTGTAAATTTTTTAATTTCCAGTTTGACTTATTCAAAGTCAAGATTCTCTATGTAATGGAACTATTTTTGAGGCTAGGTGATGTAGGCATGAATAGAGTGCATCATAGGTTTTTTTAATGTTTATTAGGCCTCATAAAGGAAGCAAACTCCTAAACAAACTCTCCAAGAAGTGTTTGAGTTTCACCTTCTCACTTTCACCCGTTGGTTGAGAGAATCTTGGAGTCAGTTCCTCCACCAAGGAATTCGACTCTTGAAGGTGGGAAATTGGTATAGGAGAGTCTATATGTATCATTTCTCTTTTAGAGAGAAGAGTTGAACTTTTTTGTGGAGGAGGCTGGCATGTAATCATATTTTCAACTAATACAGAAACAGGTTCCAACTATTTTCAAGGAACTCTAGCCAAGTAAGCTCATGCTACTTATTCTTCATTCTATTTGTTTTATAATGGTTTAAACATCTTTATCTACATGATATCTCTTCTTTCTATGGATGCCTTACAGTGAAATATACAAAATTCTTGATTTTCAAGCTCTGTTATTTTTCATAGTTATGTTTACGTCTTCCTTGAATAATAGAAACATGTTTACTTATGCTCATTAGTTTCTTCTACACTTTCTCCTCTATACTACACTGACAATATTCTAAATACACCATGGCTTCTGATATCTATCTCCTTCTCATATTTTCTCCTGCACTCTTACAACCTAGACCTATTTGTGGCTCCAAACCCTAAGTTCAGCAAACCCTAAAACCCAAATTTTCACAAACAAATAAACAAATACATATATCTAGCCTAAAACTCATTTTTTTTAAATTCATATCATTGCTAAGAGATTTAGAGAGATCCCTCTCATGCTCAATAGGGCTAGCTACTAAGCTGAAGTGGTTTGAGGTTACCCTTCTCGATTTCCTTTTCAACCTAGGAAATTGTAAGGAATAACATCAGTTACAGGACAAGGTATATGATGTATACTTCATAGGAAAGAAAGTATAATCAAGCATCCAAGCTAGAAGAAGAAAAAGCAAATTGGGGTTCAAAGAAACAATTTTTATATGTTGTAGCTCGAATCATTAATGGCACTGATAGGAAGAAATTGTAATGGTGAGAGCGAAATGAATTATGGCACAAGCGAATGGGGCATTTACACCATGGAGCACTGAGGAGTCTCAAAGAGACTGTTAGAGGGGTACCAGTCCTTAGTAGTGAACATGATGACTTGTGCAGAGGATGTGTGCTAGGAAAGTACACTAAATCATCTTTTTCCAAAAGTAACAATAGAGCAGAGTGTGTATTAGGATTAATACACTCAGATATTTGCAGTATTATGTCCACAAGGGCTCTTAGTGGTGGTGAATACTTCATCACCTTTATTGATGATCACTCTAGAAAAACCTGGATCTATTTCTCAAAGACCAAGGATGAGGCCTTTGATTGTTTCCAAGAGTTTAAGGCTCTTGTTGAAAATATGACAGGTAAAAAGAAAAAGGTATTGCGTTCAGATAATGGTGGAGAATATACAAACAAAGACTTCACAGATTTTTTGCACAAAGGAGGGCTTCAAAAGAGAGTGGACAACTAAATATAATCCAGAGCAGAATGGAGTATCATAATGGAAGAACATAACTATTGTTGGGGCAGCCAAAGCTATGTTGTATGATATGGATCTACCTAGGGATCTATGGGAAGAAGCTTGCAACACAGTAGTATATATCCAGAATAGAACTCCTCATAGAGCATAGGAGAAGAGAACACCCGAAGGAGTTTTCATAGGTAAGAAGTCAGAAATTAGTCATCTCAAGCTATTCGGAAGCGTGGATTACTATCACATTCCAGATGAGAAGCACAGTGAATTGGATCAGACTATAAAAAGGGGGTATCTTGTAGGATACAGCTAGAGATCAAAGGCATATAGAATCTACGTTCCTGGCAACAGGAATATTGTAGTAATACAGGATGCAAATTTCATGGAAAATAGATCTTTCAGGAAATCTCGTTAGATGCCTACAAAAGATCAATTGGGATATGTTTCGTTAGTCCAAGAGCAGCAGGGGCAGCAAGAAGGATAGGCAAAAGGACATACAACTGGATCAAGTAGTGTGACCAGCACCAGTATCTCCTCAGAAGGAGGAAATGTAGATGATTCTCAACCGATGGAATGACAGGACAGGAAGAAGAGTTGGTTGAGCCTCCCACCACCAATGGTAGAAATATCATATAAATATGGTAGACACTAAGGGATGCAAAGGATTTTGTTGGAGCTCCTAGAGCTAAGAAGAGGTAGCATAGAAAACCAGATAGATACCAATAATTGGTAGCTTAGGTTGAAGAACCCTCTAGCCTTCAGGAAGTTGCTCAACACCAAGTATGGGTGGATTCCATGGTGGAAGAATACAACTCCATCATGACAAATGATGTCTGGGTAGTTGTACCTAGACTAGAAGATAGAAAAGTTGTAGGATCACGTTGGATCTACAAGATCAAGTATGTTGCAGATGGCATCATAGAGAAGTCTAAGGCAAGGTTCATGACAAAGGGGTATGCTCAGAAAAAAGGAATAGACTATGAAGATACATTTGCCCCAGTTTCTCCATACAAGTCTATCAGATCTGCTATATCCCTAACAGCTCAAATGGGATGGGAGATTTATCAGATGGATGTCAAGACAACATTCTTGAACAGAGTGATAGAAGACGAGGTGTATATAGAACATCCAGAAAGATTTGAAACTCATGAGAAAAAACCTTATGTTTGCAAGTTAAGGAAATCCCTATATGGGCTCAAGCAAGCACCCATAGCATGGTATGGTTAGATTAATATTTACTTGTAAAAGTTGGGATTTGTAAAGAGTGATGTTAATCCCAATATCTACTATTTATTAGTAGAGAATGAGCCACTTATTTGGGTACTATATGTAGCTGAAATGTTCACAACTAGGTCATCTAGGCTCATCCAGGATTGCAAGAAGAATCTTGAAGTTGAATTCGACATGAAGGAATGGAATTGATGCATTATTTTTTGGGGTTGGAAGTTTGGCAGAAGAATGGGGAGATATTCCTTGGACAAGGAAGGTACGCTACATAAATTCTGAAGAGATTTAGAATGCAAGTGTAGATTTTAACCCCGTACAGAAATTACCTGCATATGAATTATAAATCACAGGAAAAATAAAAATGCGAGAGCATAACACATAAAACACACATACACAGATATTTCCCACTGGATCCCAAAACCAGGACTACCAGCTTGATTTTTCATTATGTTCCTTTCAATGTTACAGTACATAGTTATACATGCT
>APFE031605768.1:45642-63448 GCA_000404065.3 Pinus taeda | reverse complement strand
GATTTTGATAGGATCTCCTGCCCCCTCGTCTTTCTTCTCATCCGCCATGGGAGGCCGTCGGGATTTTCGAGGCTGGTCTTGCAAAGGTTCGACCAGTTCAAGCCCTAACTCCTTATATCCCGACTTCGTTGGGGACATGCAAAGAAAAACAGAGAAAAAGCAGATCGCTCTGATACCACTGATCCGGATTTAAACAGGAACACAATAAAATACAGAGATAACCATATACATAAAGATGCAGTGGAAATAATGTCTTATTTCATTAATGGAAAATACCGACATATGCTTACAACCAGAGATGGAAATAACCCAGCTAGGGCGATGGTAGTTTATCTCTGAGAAGAGATGTGCGGCTACATGCCTCTTAACTGTTCCGAACTATGTTACAATGAGGCTCGAAGGCCTATTTATTGTTGAGAAACAATGGAAAACCCTTCACATTCCAAAACCTAACCCTAGAAGATGAAACGGAAAATTGTGGGCCCCGTTCTTGGGTAAGTTGGTACATCAACTTCCCGGGGTCGCGAATTGGTCGTATTATCTCCGTTTGACGCACATGATAGCCCGTTGGAAAGATCTCTCTGAGGACTATGACGGGAAAGACGATTTTTTGACTAAAAAATCATTGGTGGTAGATTTCCCAAAAAACGTCGTTTAGGGCCTCAAAATGGCTCCGGAAGTTTAGGACTCGAAAAACTGCTAAAAATAGTAAACTGTGCTATAATTAAGGAAACTGAAAAATTGAAAGAGACAGTTGTGGGGGTCCAAATGGGATAGGTGGGTGGCCACCAACATCCACCTGGATCAACTTCCCTTGAACCTTACACACATACCTGAACAAGGTTTTTCTCTATGCTAGTTCAACAATTTCCTTAGTTGGTTTTAACAAAATTTTGTTGACTGCCAAAGATTCCCCATTTTCTGGTACATTCTCTTCTTCTATTACCTTTGTTGTTTCCTCTTCAGTTTTTGCAATAATTTCATTCCTCTGATTCATTCCTATATTTTCTAGGCACTCATAAGCTCTGTGTCCCAACTTGTTACATCTATAGCATCTGATTTCTCTTCCTCTACGTCTACCTCCTCTTCCTCTGGAAAAACTCCCTCTGCCACTTGCATCACCTCCTTTGGGCGCATGCTAACTTGACTTGCTGCTAGCTCCATCTCTAGGTGTTGTAGATCTTCCTCTACCACCTTGACTTCCCCTTCCTCAGAAAGTACCTCTATTTCTAGCAGACTGTTTCCTTATGAGTTTTTCTTCAACCTTCAATACCATCTGATAAGCCTCTTCTACTATTTTAGGAGACAGTACACTTATCTCATCTTGGATCTCCATTCTGAAACCATTCATATATCTTGCAACCTTCTCATCTGTATCTTGGATTTGTCCTACTCTTATACTCACTTTTCATAACTCCTCTATGTATTCCTTTACTATCATAGACCTCTATCTAAGATTTTGCATCTGTCTAAATAATGTTTGTTGATAATCACTTGGGAAAAACTTACTTTTCAGTTTTTCCACCATCCTATTCCAATTCTTAATTGGTTGTTTGTCGAGTCTTCTTCTTTCTGCTTGCACTCCATCCCACCAAAGTGTTGCATGTCCTTTCAATTTCGTGACAACAAACTTCACTTTCTTTACTTCCTATGTTTCTTTATAATCGAAGAATTTCTCCATGTCATTTATCCAGTATGTCAATTCCTCGAGGCTTAAGCTTCCTCTGTAGATTGAAACTTCAAGTCTAGGCTTGGATGTGGATCTCAATATTGACTTAAAGAATCTCATTTCAGGAGTTACATCTGCAGGTTCCTCATCTTCCACAACTTCAACTTCAGGTTCATTGACATCTTCAGCATCTGCATCTCTTCCCATTTCCATTACTTCCAATCTAGCTTGCATCTGTTGCATAGATTCCAACACTTCAACATTTGCAACTGGTCTTCCTCTTCTTCGACCACCACCTCTTCCTCCAACTCTGAAAGCCATCTTGGATTTCTTTTTCTGATCCTTGAGATCCTGTTCAGTGTCAGTAGGCTACTTTGATACCACAAATGGTGGCCTAGGTGAAGGTGTAATCGACAATCGTTAAAATCCATAAACGATTTCTGCAAGTTTAGGTGGAACTTCTTCTTGGTTTTTCTTTGGAGTATCTTTCATCTACCTCCAAACTTGGATATTTTGCTAAATTAGGAGAACCGCTTAAAATTTAGCCACAGTATGACAACCTTTCAATTTCCACAGAATCAAAAGGAATTCAAACTTTTGGTTAATTCCTTATTACATCCACTTTTTCACAAAAATTATCACGTTAATTCTCCGTCGTTGATCTTACTTTTCAGTCTGATGGTTGTTGGTTCACCCGATCAGCAAAACTAATCGGCGATCCTCCACCATTGATCAAGACACACTTGATCCAACGGTTAATAGAGATATCGGATGGGGATCTTGCATGATGTTTACCCACCCAATAAAGTGGTTTTCTCTCTCCACCCGAGTGCTACGTGTCGGTCGATAAATGGAATCTCTTGGAATTTCAAAAGACCACTTACCACTTTTTTTCACCCAATAAACAGCTTCATTGATAAACTGCCTTTCTTCCTTAACTAAATGCACAAGCTTATTGACACACGATGACCGTTAGATCTACTGGATCTGTAGATGGGATGGTTCTAGACTCCTTTGGGTTAACACTATTTTGCCAGGTTTTCTTTTCTCTATTATGCCAAACTTAACACCTTCGCTACATTTAACTTGTCTCAAACCATATTCTTTGATGTTTTTAGAATATAACCAAATTATTTCAAAACATGGAAAAAACAAGATTGGAAATATAATACAAGTTTTTCACATTCTAATTCAAAAGCCAAACTACAAATAAATAGAACTCAGAGATATTTCGAAGGAATACAACGCCTCAAGGATTGACCAATTATACACAAATACACAGAGATACAGTTTTTGTAACTTAATCTTGCATGGCCTAATCAAACCAAATCAGTCAAAATCCCTTTACAATCATTCAGAAATTACATAAATACCATTTGGAGAGAGTGGCACCCCAATTCCAATGCCTAGCATAAAAGGAGTTTCAAGAAAATCTCTACGAATTTGTTAGTTACTCTTCCCAAACCAATTTATTTATTTATTTTATTTTTAGACAGTGTTTCCTCCACATAAACCACACGAGGCGCTGGGCTTGACTCCTTTGAGGGCATAAGAGAATATATAGCTACAATTTTGGATGCAATGAGAGAAAGATTTGAATCTCAATCTCTGGAGATTACTTTGTTCCTATCAATCATGACTCCCCAGCAGAGAAGGGGAGGGATGTTCTTATGCATTACTTCCTTAGAAAAATCCCACCATGGTTTCCAAGCCTCCCCAAAATTCTATCATGTCCACTCCAAATTGCATCCCAAACTCTATTTTATGAGTTCCAAAATAATAACAACGAAAGGATAGTTCAAAAACATATGGCTAACATATTCTTCCATCGTTTCACATATAATGCACCAACCAAGACCTTCTTTACTTATTTTTTGTAGATTATCCCATGTTGGTATTTTATTTATGATGACACACCAAAGAAACAACATAGACTTGGTTGGACAAGCCAGGTTCCATAGCTTTTTCCACCACCAATCTGGTTCAATTTATAGATCTGACTCAATCTGGAAGTGATAACTAATTTTTGGAGAGGAAGAATCTAAAGTTGAATGTACCCATCTAAGTGTATCTTCCATTCTTGATCTCTAATATGTTACCTTCTCAAATTTGTTACGTAATCTTGCCAGTAGCTTGAAAACACACCATTCAAATGGAGTTTCTCTACACTCGCCCATTCTTGGGACTAGAAAGTGGATCTTCTATTGTCCATAATCTAGCTTAAAGATATTTTCCTCTACTCATTCAAGAGTGCCACCATTTCTGGGGGAAAACCAAAAAAATTTGGCCCACCTACCAAAGTATCAAGGCCTATTCTAAATTTCTCTCCATTTCTAACGTGCCTTGCTAGACCCACACCTACAAAATTAAATGAATCAACTGTCACTTCCTAGATGGATGATGAGTTCGAGACCCTTTTGGATGGATTCCTAACCCATGCATCTAGTGAAATGGAAAAAATATACTTCTTAGACACCATCGTTGTATAGACGTTATCAGTTGATAGAAGACTTCAACTTGAATCTGCCAATAGGGACTTTGTGAATAAGGGAAGATCTTTTAGATCCCATCTACCCCATGATTTAGGCGGTTCTATTTTATCCCAATAAATCCATGGGAGAATTTTTTCTTCCACGTTTCCTACCCAAAGAAACCTCCCACACATTTTCCTCATGGCCTGAAGAATGCCTTTCGGGACCCGTGTCAGGGAAGTCTAGTACATAGGTATTACTTCAATCATTGATTTGATCAAAACCAATCCTCCGACTCTCAATACCCATTTGGAGCTCTAACGCCTTATTCATTTTTCCAACTTTTCCAGAAGCCGCCTCCAGTCAACCTTCTTATAGGCATTTCCCTTTAGATGAAACCCCAAATATTTGAAACTTTCCCTAATGAGCTTTGCCTCGAAAGGAAAGTAGGATTGTGCTTTTCAGATTTCTTTATGTGTTGAACCTTCATATGCCAGAGATCATTTCCTTTCAATGAGAATCATCCTTGTTGCTTTTTGGAAGAGAATCAAGGCATCACTTAAACACTTCAATTCCTTTTTGGATCCATTTCTGAAAAGTAGAATGTCATCCACATAAAGTATATGTGTGATGAATAAATTGGGTTGCTAATTCAATACCTTGAAGGTCGCCCCTCCACTTGGATGCTAATGACATTTTTCTTAGCCCTTTAGCTACTAGCAGGAAGAGGAAGGGGAATAATAGACACCCTTGCCTCATGCCTCTCTAAGAGTGAAAAAAAAAAGGAAGCAAACCCATCTATTAAAATCAAAAAGGATACATTAGTAATATAACCCATAACCTAATTGATAAAATGGATTTCAAAACCCAAGTGAGTCATAAGCATGCATAGATAAATCTAGCTAATTCTATGATAAGCTTTAGATAGGTCAATTTTAGCTATAATGCCCTTCATGTTCAAGGTTTTAATGTTGTGCATACCTTCTTTAGTTTCCCCAATAGCTTCATGGATTTGGCGTTCATCTAGAAAAACAAACTCTTCTCTATAGATATTCCTAGAGAGAATAGCCCAGAGTCAAGCTGCAATTATTTTGGAAATGATCTTGTATATAAAATTGCATAAATAGATCAACCTATATTCTTGAAAGGATTGTGGATCAACTTTGGAAATCAGAGCCAAGAAAGTTGTGTTGAAAGGTTCATGTATATTTTCCCTTTGTCAAAAATCTTCAACCACTCCAAGCAAGTCATCTCTAATCAATTCAAAAACCCCATGATAAAATTTCACTATCCATCCATCTGGACTTGGACTTTTTTCCTTCTACATGGATTTGAGAACAACTTCTAGTTCCCCCTTGGTGATTGAAGCCATCAAATGTTTGTTGTCTTCCTCCTCTGTAAACCTTGGGAAAAAGTGGGTGATTTTGATCACTTCTACAATCGTAGCCTCTTCCAAAGCCTTATAGAGGTTTTAGAAGAAGTCCTTTCCCAATGTCGTTATCTCTTCGAAAGTGTCAGCTTTAATACTATCTGCTTTATGGATTTCCCATATTGTATCAATATTTTTCTGACCTTTGGAAAAATTATGGAAGAACTTGGAGTTCTCATCACCACTTTTTAGCCATACTTCCCTACTCTTAAGCCTCCATTATTCCTCTTTGTGTTGCAAAATCCTTATTTTTCTTCCTTCCAGCTCCAACATCCTACCTTTTTCCTCCTCAAAATCATATCCACCTCCTTTGGGATCCTCCATTCTCTCCAGCTCATCTTCTATCACTTTAAGGTCCTCCTCATCCCTAACCTTCTTTTGCTTTTCCCATAGGATTGAGGCTTGTTTTTCCTTTTTGAGGTTTTCCATAAATTGTTAGGCAACTGATTTCATCTCTTCCCGATTGAAGAGATTCCACTAGTATTTTATGATTTGGACATAACTCTCCTCATTCATCCAAGATAAGTTGAACTTATATGGAATTATGGGTTTTTTACTGCCAAACGCAATCCACTAGTGAAACATTTGGATTTTTCCTACTAGTTCTTTTTCCATAAGAAATCTATCAAATCTCTTTGTCACTATGGCATTCCCTTTGCACCTATTATGCCAGGTTTTCTTATACTTGATCAAGTTTATATCAATAAGTCTATAATCTATCAATTTTCAGGAGAAAAACTCTGCAAATGGATCTTCATGAGCTTGTGGTCCCCATACCTCAGAAGCCCCCAGTGAGAAATTCATATCCCCACCTATCACGAGGTTGTCAGCCTTCATAAAAAAAATTGAAAGCAAAGAGTTCCAAAAGGATGCTCGATCTTGATAGGGGCCATATACATTGACAATAGATAAACCTATACAAATCTCTATCAAAAATACCTCCTCTCCTAGAATCAACTCTGAACTCCTGATGCTTGATATTTTGAATTTACTTAAATTAAATCCTATGGAAATTCCACCCAAATTCCCTCTATCATCCGAGGATAAGAAGAAGCAACCCAAAAAAATATTATTGAGAGAATCAGTAATTAAATCACCAAGTCCTAGGGTTTCTTGAAGCATAATGATGTCTGGACATAAAGAGATAATGATCCTTTTCAAAGCTAGTTTCTTATAGGTGCTATCGAATCCCCTACATTTAAAATATATGGTTAATATTAGGAAACCACAAAAGGGGCTTTCTCTACTCTAAGCACCCCATCCAAATATATATGTTTTCCATAAGAAATTTCTAGTCGAGACTTTAACTAGGCCTTTGAAATATTTATTTTCCTACCCCTAGCTTTAACAGAACTAGCATTGGTTATAAGTTCCTCGAGACCTCCCAACTGGACCAAGGAGGAGTCCTTGGGAAATATAATCTGAAGGTTATAAGGATTGTTTATCGAGGGGGACAATATTGGGGCCAGCAGGGAAGCAGAGGAGGGATTGACTAGTGATATGGTGGTAAAAATGTTGTCCATAGGTTCATACAGATAATTCCCTAATGTATTAAATGTAGAAACAGTCCTGGAAGGACCAGGCTGCAATTCTCATGAAACTAAGAAAACAAATTGATAAAATCGATAGGAAGATAGAGGAAAACTAGTACCCAATTGGATTGGGGGTTGTACAATACCATTACTTGCACCATTATTTACATCAGCCTCGGTCTGGTGCTCCTATCGCTTTCCCTCCTCCATGTCCATTTAGACTGCTTCCTTGTTCTGGTCCATCCTAACATCCAATTGTCTATGATAGTTGTACCCAATTATTTAGAGGCCCTCAGCGAGAAATCACCTTCTTGAAATCCTCATATTGAGCCCATCTCTATCAAGGCAGAGCTCTGTTTTCTTTTTCCTTTGTATCCCAATGGACAGTCTCTAACCACGTGACCAATCTTGTGGCAGTTTCAGCATCAAAACTGAAGTTCTTCATAATATAATTGTTGTATGTGATAATGGCTATCAAATGAAATTTTCATATTTTCAAACAAGCCTTCTTGAGGGTTTAGGTTTACCAGTATTCTAGCCACTCTTCTAGTCCTCGTCGCAATAAAGGACATATTGACCTCCAAGTATGACCCAATATTGTATCTAATGGCCTTAAAAACATCCTTAGTCCACATTTGGGGTGGAAGGGTCAGTAACCTTACCACACTAGGACTTCTTCCAATTTCTCCCTGCTCACGTCGAACAAGGGGTTCCATCTCTTGAGCAAGATATAGGATGATGACATACTCTGATTTCTTCTAAGCAACCATAAAATGTCCTCTATAGATTTGAAGCAAAACAAGAACCACCTACTGATAAGGATTGTAACCTCTGCCTCACTTGTCAAAGAGTCCTCGCATGCCTGCCTGACCCATTCACTTATTTCTTTTTCCGCGAAAAATATTCGTTTAGCTCTTCCCACAATTATATGGTCAAAGTCCAACATGGTTGAATTAAAGTGTATATCTACCCCAAAAACCAAGTTATTTTCCTCAAATTTTGTCCTTATACCTATGCCTTTCTTCCGCTTGGAGCTAGTCTTATGAGTCTCCTCTCCCTCTGATTCAAAAGCTTGGTCTGTCAAGCGCTAACTCCAATCTGAAAACATATGGATGTTTGCACCAATGGCATCTCCTACTTGAGGTACACCAACTCCCTATGTTCCAATTTCCATAGTTGCAACATTGATGTTTGCTCCCACTCCATGAGAGCTTGACTCTTATGAATAAGATCCATGGGGGAAGGAACCCAACTTCCCCAACTTTGGGTTGTTGTCACCTTCATGAATTAAGCCACAGCTAGGGCCTACATAGGATGAAGGCAAGGTACCTCCTCTCCTTTGCTCAATTTCTCCATTGTTTCTACTATAACTCACTAGTTTCCCTTTTCTATTAGGGTTTCCTCCCATATCGCTTAGTTACTCCTCTGAATTTCTGACCCCTACCCATAAACTAAAACCCTTCTCCTATCTGAGGGTTTTTGGCAGCAGGATTGAATGACAAACCCTCTTCTATGAGTACAATTCAGGCACAAAATACATTGCATAATTTAAGCCTGAAATGCCTGCATCATAAACCCTTTGACATTTGTTGTAGGCCCAAATCTCGTTTCTCTTCACAATATCCCTGAGGCCACCCATATAAACAACATTTTTCATCTTTAAAGGCTCTAAACCAAAGAATGAAAGTAGAGATCAAATTACTGAACCATCAACTAAAGCCTTAGGTCATTTTGCTACTGCTTCCATGCATTTTCCACCTTCTTCTCGAGGCCTCACGTCTTGCCACCATTTTGGTCCCTCAGTTACCTCCTTCCCATTTGTTTCCCTAATAGTGAACACTCCCAATGATGGGAAAACATAATGGCCAGTCAGGGAAATAGGTGGAGGGTGAGATGGAATATTTACCCTAGCTAGGTTGTGTTGATTGGGCTCCAGGACCCAAACCGCCAAAATATCCAATGGATTTGGCTCCACCTCAACACATCCATCTATTTTTACCATTTTACTACAAAGTAAAAAAAACATTTCTTACTTAGATATCCCCATTAAACCATAACAATTCCAACCTCTCTGTCATAGGAAAGAGGAAACCCTAGTTGTGTGGTTTCGAGGTAAAAGAAAAATGGAAAATTTGAGCTAGGGAGACTGGAGCCTACACCTCAAAACTCCATATTTTCCTACCATTCTAGCACAGACTCTAACACCTTCTAGCTATGCCTCGTATCTTAGCTCCAAACCCTAGCTTCAGGTACGAGGCCGCCATCCTTCCTTTTGCATTATCCATAAGAAAAAATAGCATTAGCTCTATCCAGATAGTTTGGTTATTGCCATAGGTAGCAATTAAACTACTTCAAGTTTCGACGATATAGTCTCATCCTTATTATCGAAAGAGATGAGACAGAAAAACATAGAAATTTAAAACATAGATTCCTTGTCTATAATAGGACAATTCCATAAATAGATAAAAACAAAACAAAAAATCCTCAAGTGGGAGATCTAAATCTAGAGGAAGATATAAATCTCCTGGAAAATTCATAAAAGTGTGTTACAGATGTAGAAAAGAAGTGCATTACAGGAAAGACTGTAAATCCAAAATTACTGAGAAAGGGAACAAATCTAATGATGCTCCTTCTATAGAAGAAAAAACCTCCTCATACGAAGGAGGGGATATATATTTTTATTATTCAAGTACACACGTATATCATGAGCCATGGTTGGTCGACTTGGGCGCATTCTCTCTTATGACTCCCCACATGGATTGGTTCTGTGATATGAAATATATGATGGTGATGACAATTTCTTAGGGGATGAATCAATAGCCAGAATGATAGGGGTTTGCAGTCAAAATTTGTAGTACTCAAATAGATCTTTCTAATGAAGTATTGTATGTGTCAAACAGATATAATGTGCCAAACTTACAACCCCGGGAATTTGATGTACCAATTTACCCCAATGGGGCCCACATACTTTTTGCACTTCATCTAGTAGGGTTAGGTTTTTGGATTATGGTTTTCCATTGTTTCTCAATAATAAATAGGACTTCAAGCCTCATTGTAACACGATTCAGAAGGCATGTAGCCACCACATGTCTTCTCAGAGAATCTACCATCGTTTGAGCTAGTTTATTTCCATTTTGCATGTAAATAGTTTTCAGTACTTTGTTATTAATGAATTGAAGTTTTATTTTCGTTGTATCTATGTGTTTCTATTTATATTTGTGTTTCATTTTGTTCCTTCATAAATCTGGATCCCTGGTATCATAGCGGTCTACTCTTTCTCTTTTTTTATGTGGATTTCCCCAACGAGGTCAGGGTATAAGGAGTTGGGACTTGAACTGGTTGAGCCTTTGCAAGACCATCCCCACCGACACCAATAGACTCCTATTGCTGAAGAAAATAAAGATGAGGGAGTAGGAGATCATATGAAACTATTGCTCAAAGAATCCCTCAAGTAGCAAAGGAACGGGATGATGGACAACTTTACTCAGATCCTTTGGCAGATGCCCACTGGTGATGCATCTTCATCCAGCGGCCACTTCGTAGGCACCACCCCCTTCAAGGTTCAAGTGAACTTTGATATCCCTATATTCAAAGGTCAAATAGATGCAAATGTTGTAGATAAATGGTTAAATCTATTGGAAGAGATTTTTTTGTTCCATAGTTTCTTTGATAGGGAGAAGATTACTTTTACACTGAGGCTAAGGTTTCCCCCCAAGTCAAGGATTGGTGGGAAACTTACTATGAAAAAGGTCTGAGGAACCATCTTTTTTTACATTTACCCCCTCTTGGAACTCTTTCTGAGGCATTTTCAATAAGCAGTATCACCCCATTGGGATCTAGGAGGACAAGTACATAGAGTAGACCACACTACAGTAGTAAAGGGACCAAGATGTGCATGAGTTCACAAATATTTTTCATACTCTACACACAAAGTTGGCTATCAAAGACTCTAAGCAACATCTGGTGCTCAAGTATTGTGACTATCTACACAAATGCATTCAGGAAGAAATGGAGTTCTTGGACATCTACTCACTTGGTGTAGCATACCAATATGTTGCCAAGATTGAACAAAAATTTAAACAAAAGAAGTGTAACTTTGGATCTGTGAACCAGAAGCAGGGAAAGAGCACCCCCAAACAAAAGAACAAAGGAAAAATACAAGGTGGAGTGACCGAAGACAACCTATCGAAGCCACAATCAAAGAATGGCACCATGAAGACAAAGAAGGCCACAATAAAGTGCTGTGAGCTCCACAAGAGCCCTACTCACAACACAAATGAGTATCGTGCCAAGCAGTCAATGGTGGTCGAGCTGAAAGCTTCAGAGTTCGATGCATGTTCTGATTCTAAGCCAGAAGCCGATAAGGGAAAGGAGATTATTAACACATAACCCATTTCCATTGTTGCCACCACCAAGGTCTAGAAGATTGAACTTAAGAATCCAGATGAGGGGGAGCGTCTCTTCCACTCACAGATGTGGTTGAAGGGTTCTTTACTACAGTTCATTCTTAATAGTAGGAACCAAAAGGACCTCATTTCAGCAGAGGTCATGAAGCAGTTGGGCCTATCGACCACACCACACCCACAGTTGTACACCATGAGGTGGTTGTTAGCCTCCTGCTGCAGCAGGTTACTCATATTTCATGATTGACATTTTACAGACCAAATATGTCATACTTTGCATGCTGCAATGCTCCATATTTGTTGAACAGTCACCAAGCAAAGAAGGCTACTCAGAGTTCATCTAACTGCTTTCCAAATCTTGAGAAGTTATTCCAGTTTTGTACAATTTTCAGCTAAAGGGAGGTCCAAACAGCTTAATCTTGGCCTCCCTAGATTTCAATTTCATGTTTTAGAATATAGAGAATGAAAATCTGTCCAAACAGCTTAATCTTGGCAGATTCTTAGGTAGGTAGAGAATCAAAGGAGCCCAACTGCTTAATCTGGGCCCTTGGATGAAATAAGGGTAGTTTGTAGATAGGAAAGCATAAAAAAGAAAAATTGAAATGCTGGGTCTGCAAGTCTAAGTGCACCCAAACCAAAAGAAGAAAAAATGTTAGGTAACTAGGCTGGGTAGGTAGTTTTGAGGTTGTAGAATCTTGATGTCTGTTCATATTTTAAAGTACCATCTACACTCAGATCACAGTCATCAAGCATTTCTATTTTGAAGAAGCTCAAACCAGGCATAACTAACCTCCCTTTCTTCCTCTTCCCCTAATCATTCACTAACTTCCCAAAAAGAGGTCAAGATCTGCTTGACATCTCTTAGTTTCATCATTTTCCATATCATTTAGCCTGGGTGAAGATCTGCTTCACTCAAAGAAAATCCATACTCTCTCTATAAGGTTCTATCTCCCTTTTTCAAGCCTAAGATTTCTGAAACTTAGCACTTTTCTTGTCATCTCCATATTAACTACTAACATTATTATTTAACTCCTTATATTTTCCCCATCCCCCTACTAAAACTATGTAAATGATCCTCTATGTAAATATCCCTCCCCCTGGTTGAAAATTAACCATAAGTACCCTCGGGAATTGCTCAGTTTATCTGAAACTTGGCAACAACCCTCATGCTGCCCCTTCAAACCATCTTCTAATGCAATAGACTCCTTCCAAAGTATAAAATTCCTTCTTAGGTTATCGGACCCCTTTTGAGGCCTCAAAATGCTCTTCTAACGCACATTCTCACTCCTTTCGATCACAATAGACCCTTGCCAATTTCCTTAAACACTCTGCAAATCCTAGTGAGCCATCTCGCGTCGCCATATCGCAATATTTTCACCGCATAGTTATACCCCATCCTTTGTTGCCCGACGCGATATCACGATATCGGCGATCGACAGTCGCAAGCGTCGCGTTCCCAAAATAAATACCTTCTCATTCCCCGCCGATGCGATATTGCGATTGCATCAGAAGAAGTTCATCGCATCGCATTAAATTATGAGCCACCTTGCCATGTCACCTAGCTGACGTCATCCACCGTACTGCTGACGTCAGCAGCTAGAAAACCGAAAATTCGCGCAAGCGCAAAAATCGAGCTTCGGAGCTCCGGAACAAGAAACAGAGGAATCTTTAGGGAATCTTTTGATTCCTTGGCCCGTTTTGCACCGAAAAGGCCCGAAAAAGCCCGATTTTGCCAATTTGAATGGATTTCAAGACAGAAAGAGACCATCAACAATGATTAAAGAGTATCAGATCAAATTTGCAGATTGAAATCACGTCAAAGAGTATCAGGTAGCGGCGAAGACCATCAATGTAGCGGCAACGTGTATCCGAGGAGATTTTCTCAAGGCTCGAGGCAAATCTAGCATTAAAAGGAAAGCTCTGAAAATCAAGAAGCAATTGAAGATGCATTGAAAGCTCACCAGCACAAATGACTGCACATTAAACTCACAGAAGATCAGTGGACCAGAACTCAATGCACAGTTATGACAAAATCACTACGCCATGGCACATAGGACACCTCATCAACTCAACTTGATTTAGCTGCCTCTGGCGCAGCCCAAAGGACTTACCTGCATTTAATTCCAGCAACAATTAGGTTTTAGAAAAAGCTTTTTCCTACAGACCTATTTAGGTCAATTGTAATAAATAAGTTTGAGATATTTGCAATATAAAGAGAGCCCTAAATACTGTATTACGGTTCGGTTGGTTGGTTGATTATTCAACAAGCTATCTCTAGCTGATTTTGCTCCAGGAGAGACTCGCATTGTAATGTCTGATAAGTTTCTATAATCAAAGACTGCTTATGAGCCTTGGAGAACAGATTGTTCATTGTGTTTACTGGTTGAAGAGTGATTATGGAATTCTCGTGTTGTGCATAACTCAATAAGTGTTTCTTATCTCTGTTTTCATTCATGAATTACGCTCTTAAACAACCGAAAGAACGATTAGCTTAGAATTTGTTTAAATACACTCTATGCTCAATTTCTGTTGTTTCTTTATGTTTTCCTCTGTTTAAGCGTAAATATGAATTCCACATGGCTCATGTTTGCTTTAACCCAAGACAGTTATCCAGGGATTCTTCGTTGCCCCTAGATAGAGATCATCTTTCCCTCTGTTAAGTTAAATGAGAGATTCTTAAGTGCCTCTCATTCCTTACATATCACTCATCCTTTAGTCTGAAGATTGTGTTATGAGCAACTATCCTGCTTCATTATTTCTCTTATGACCAGAAAGACGCACTGATAATCCTAATCCACGACTCCATGCCCAATGGTTTGAAACTTATCACTTCATAAATTGCCTCTCTGCCTGAAAGCATTTTCCTTCCATCCGAACACAAACAAAAACCCCTGAGCCAAAAGCTAGCCTAAAATCATCAACAAAGTTGAATCATTAAGAGAGAGCCCTCTCTGATTGCAAGTGGGCTAGAACCTACAATCCAAAGATTGGTTTGTGGTTACCTCGGCCATATCCCTATAGGAGCCTAGGGACAACCTGAGTGATAACATAATGGCCACTCCACTGGGGAACTCCTCAGATAATTTAACTAAACCAGTCTGCAGCCCCACAGAGGAAGAAATTGACCTGTGAAGGTCTCGGCCGACCTGTGTTGTGGTGTTTTTTAGAAAAAGTTCCCAAAAAATAGAGTAGAAGCTGGCTCCTAAGAAACAAACGCGTAATACACGATCAAATCCTGATCCAAATAGCCAAGTTGTTTTTGAAAATCCGAATTTAATTCCCAAGATCATTAGAAAACAAAAGCAAAAAGAAGACCCAACTGCTGCGAGTCCTGAAACAGTTCAGCCAAGCAGTGTTCCAACCCCTGTCAAAGTTTTATTCCGGTCAACCCCAAGTTCCCCTGGTTCATCACCTCCTTCTCCAAGTAGCTCCTCTACACCTCCATCCCATACTCCTACTACCACTACTATTCCTTCTACCCCGGTTTTTCCTGTTATCCCCGCTGCCCAAGATGCTCCGCTTATCCCCATCATCATGGCTAGATATGCGCCCTTACAACTGCCTGCTAATCCTGGGCCTATGCCTCAGACTACCAGTCAAAAATTACCTATTTTGATGGCGCAACCTCCTGCACCGCCCTACAGCATACAAAGAAAATGCAGGATTATTTCGAGAGTTATGAAATTGATGATGAGAGTGTAAGAATGAAGATTTTTGTCCAAAGTTTGACCGGTGATGTCAGAACTTGGTTTAGGGCACTTGCACCCAATTCTATATTAAACCCTGAAGCCTTATACCAGGCATTTATTAACAGATGGGAGAAAAAGAAAGATCCCCTACACATACTATCGGAGTATGATACTATCAAAAGAGGACCTCAGGAAACAGTTTTGGATTATTGTGCAAGATTTAACAATGTTTACAATGCAATACCACAAAATTTAAGACCTCCACCTGATCTTGCTTTGTACAAATTCCCGGATGGATTTGATGCCAAGATGGCATATCAATTAAGGGAAAGAGCCCCTCAAAGCCTTGCAGAAATGCAAGATGTTGCTGTTAGTGTGGAAGCAAATCTAATTGCTAAAAGAAACAGAACTAGAACTGAGAGAAGAACCACTTTCAAAGAAGAACCCTTAGCCTTCGATCAAAAGCTAGATGCTATCATCAGTGGCATCCACAGGCTGGGAGACAGAGTAGACAATGTTGAGAGAAAAACATCATGGGAGGGTCAACAGCCCAATGCTATAAGGAACCCGAACTTCAGAAAAACTCAAAACACAAACGTTGGAAGGGCCAGTCCCGACCATGATATTAGGCCTCCTTTTCAAGAAAACTATGCGGAGGCATCTACATCCGCTGAGCCCATAGATGGGACTCATATGAACCTGATAGATTCAGAAAATGAACAGCAAACCTTTCTTACGGAAGAAGACCGACCATATCCTGATGCAAAACAATTTCACACCAAGTCGGGAGAGTCCTTCGACTTTAAACAAGGCTATGATACCGTTGTGTACGAGGTACACAAGCAATACAAATTAAGAACAAGGACCATTGATGTTCCCCCATCTAGCAGAACAAAAGATAGCAAACAGCTCAACAAAAGTAAAGGAAATATCACTAACAATCAACCAGCTGACAGCTCTGTCCCAAACCCTCATCAGGTAACTGTGGAGGATGTAACAGACACACACTCTCCTGTTGATCGACCCCTACATCCCTCCTTCCCAAAAGAAAATCTGAATAGCACTCCCAAAAATATTCCCAAAACAGAAATACCACAAACTATCATACATCATGACATAGATACTCCAAGAGAAAACATAGAGAGTATGCCTGAGAAAGAGAAATTCGCCACTGTCAACGCCAAAAACTCATTGGAAAAACCATTCAGTTTAGAAGCAGAGATTGGAAAACTCAAGATTTCCATTCCCCTCTCAAAACTTGCCAAACATGACGTATACAGACAACAAATTCAAAGGTCACTTCAATTACCAAAAGTAAGGGATGATGTAAACGTTTTAGATGATACCCCTGAACTACTGTTTGGTCCATAAGTTAACGGAAAAACAAAATATGGACCTGTTCCACCTTTTTATGTCAGTCTGCACATACATGACAAAATACTGCATAATGATATGTTTGACTCAGGTGCCTCACATAACCTTATGCCCAAAGTTGTAATGGAAAGGTTGAACCTTGATGTGACAAGGTCGTACAAAGATCTGTATTCCTTTGACTCAAGTCAATTCAAATGTTTAGGCTTGATCAAAGACCTTTGTGTCTCTCTAGTCCAATTCCCCAACAAGACAATCTTAATGGACGTAGTAGTTGCCGATATTCCCACAAAGTATGGCATGCTCCTATCCAAATTGTGGGGAGCCAAATTGCAAGGATCCTTTCAACTTGACCTCTCTTATGCCACTATATCTGTCTTTGGGCAACCAAAGAGACTATATAGAGAAACATTAATGAAATATATGGTAAGCAGTGAGGAAAAGCCCCAAAATTTTCCAATATACTCAATCCATTCCGATATGGATTCTTTTATTTTATTTAATGATAACACCAGCCCTCCAACTGATGATAAGCCGTTATCTTTGGAACGAGGAACGTACATCAATGAGGAATCAGTTGCCAACACTTATGAAATTGTCCCAACAACCAAGGCAAATAACAAACAGCAAAAAGAAAACTCCGAAACAGAAATTGTAAGTCTACCCAATCCTCAAACAACTGAAACTCTCAATACAAACCTCAAACAAGAAATCACATGGTATTTGGAGTTTGATGGTTCGGTTAACAAGTTAGGAGCAGGGACTGGAGTGTGGATTTACAATACTCATGATAATCACGCACAAGGCCATGCCTATAGACTCAATTTCAGATGTACAAACAACATGGCAGAGTATGAAGCCCTTCTCTTAGGCCTCAAGTTGCTCAAACTCCTAGGAGCTACTAAAGTGTCCGTCCTAGGTGACTCTGACTTGATTATACAACAAATAAAGGGTAACTTTGTCGCTAATGATAGTAGAATGAGAGCTTACAGAGCTGCTGCCACCGAGTTACTCAATGCCTTCAGTGAATTCAAGCTTGCCAAAATTCCACGAGATCATAATATTCATGCCCATAGTCTAGCAACCTTTGCTAGCACATGCAAGCTTCCCTTTGAACCAAATCACCATTTCACCGCTGAAATAAAACACAGACCTTCGGTCCCTAACAATGTCAAGGATTGGCAGGTATTTCAAAATGATGCCCACATTAACAGTATCTTAACTCTGGAGGATGAATTTTCA
>APFE031605768.1:27968-40208 GCA_000404065.3 Pinus taeda | reverse complement strand
TCAAAATTTTGTGTCATAGATGGTGCTTTGTTTTGGAAAAATCATGAAGGTATTTTGCTTAATTGTTTAACTATAAATAAAACTAACAGCATCATGAAAGAATTCCATGCAGGGGACTGTGGAGGACACTTATATTGGAAATCCACGGCTGACAAGATCTTACGGGATGGTTATTACTGGCCCTCTCTATTTGCAGATGTAGAGAAATTTGTTGTCTCATGCCACAAATGCTAAATCTTTGAAGGGAAAAGAAAACTACTGCCCTTGCCCCTTAAGCCCATTTCAACCGAGAAACCTTTTTAACAATGGGGTCTCGACTTCATTGGAGAAATTCATCCCTCTTCCTCAGGCCAACAAAAGTGGATTTTAACAGCCACCGATTATTTCACTAAGTGGATTCAAGCCATCCCATGTAGGCAAGCCAATGACTCCACCATTATCCAATTCCTTGAGAGTAATATCCTTTCTAGATTCGGCTGCCCTGAGAAAATTATCACTGACAACGCTACTGCTTTCAAATCCAAAAAAATGATCAAATTTTTCCATAAATACCACATCACCTTAGGCCACTCCACAGCTTACTACCCCCAAGGTAATGGCTTGGCCGAGTCTTCCAACAAAAGCCTCATCAATATCATAAAGAAACTGCTGGCAGAAAACAAAAAGAATTGGCATAGAAAGCTCACAAATGCTCTGTGGGCAGAGAGACTTTCCACCAAGAAATCCATTGGGATGAGCCCTTATGAACTTGTATATGGCATGGAAGCCAAGTTCCCTTCATCTCTGGGCATTCCTACTATTAAATTATTGCAAGAAAGCCAGGCTGAACCGAATGACATGCAAAGAAGAGTTAATCAAACCATTCATCTTCAGCAAACCAGAGAACAAGTCTTCGACAGAACTCAAATACTGCAAGAAAAACTCAAAAAGATGTTTGATAAGAATGCCAAAGCAGAGGATTTCTGGATGGGCAGCAAAGTTCTAAAATGGGATTCACGAAGAGAAGACAAGGGAAAACACGCAAAATTCGATTTTTTGTGGAAAGGTCCGTACATTATCAGCGTTGTGCAAGGCAATAATACCTATTTTCTCAAATCTCCATATGGCAGCACAGCTGAGGAAGGCCTTGTCAATGGCCGAATGCTAAAGCACTACAATGATCCTTTTGATTGAAAAGAGCAGGCGGTGTTTTATTCTGTACATAGAATATTTGTATATACCATTGTCTTGATTTTTTGTAAGAATCCATGATGCTGAAGCACGCAGAAGAAAGCAGGCAGTGCTTTGCAGCTTAACAACAGCACAAGTGAAGGAAAGAGTTGTTACCAGTCCAAAGGTTCAAATCAATCCAACAGTCAGCACTAACAAGTTCAAAGCACAACCATAGCAGGAGAAACAAGGCAATCTGACCTGCTGTTCTTGGCTTCTCACAAGGAAAAGTCATCCCCAAGTGGAGCCACTGTTAGCCTCCTGTTGCAGCAGGTTACTCATATTTCATGATTGACATTTTACAGACCAAATATGTCATACTTTGCATGCTGCAATGCTCCATATTTGTTGAACAGTCACCAAGCAAAGAAGGCTACTCAGAGTTCATCTAACTGCTTTCCAAATATTGAGAAGTTATTCCAGTTTTGTACAATTTTCAGCTAAAGGGAGGTCCAAACAGCTTAATCTTGGCCTCCCTAGATTTCAATTTCCTGTTTTAGAATATAGAGAATGAAAATCTGTCCAAACAACGTAATCTTGGCAGATTCTTAGATAGGTAGAGAATCAAAGGAGCCCAACTGCTTAATCTGGGCCCTTGGATGAAATAAGGGTAGTTTGTAGATAGGAAAGCATAAAAAAGAAAAAATTGAAATGTTGGGTCTACAAGTCTAAGTGCACCCAAACAAAAAGAAGAAAAAATGTTAGGTAAGTAGGCTAGGTAGGTAGTTTTGAGGTTGCAGAATCTTGATGTCTGTTCATATTTTAAAGTACCATCTACACTCAGATCACAGTCATCAAGCATTTCTATTTTGAAGAAGCTCAAACCAGGCATGACTAACCTCCCTTTCTTCCTCTTCCCCTAATCATTCACTAACTTCCCAAAAAGAGGTCAAGATCTACTTGACATCTCTTAGTTTCATCATTTTCCATATCATTTAGCCTGGGTGAAGATCTGCTTCACTCAAAGAAAATCCATACTCTCTCTATAAGGTTCTATCTCCCTTTTTCAAGCCTAAGATTTCTGAAACTTAGCGCTTTTCTTGTCATCTCCATATTAACTACTGACATTATTATTTAACTCCTTATACTTTCCCCATCCCCCTACTAAAACTATGTAAATGATCCTCTATGTAAATATCCCTCCCCCTGGTTGAAAAATAACCATAAGTACCCCCGGGAATTGCTCAGTTTATCTGAAACTTGGCAAGAACCCTCATGTTGCCCCTTCAAACCATCTTCTAATGCAATAGACTCCTTCCAAAGTATAAAATTCCTTCTTAGGTTATCGACCCCTTCCAAGGCCTCAAAATGCTCTTCTAACGCACGTTCTCACTCCTTTCGATCGCAATAGACCCTTGCCGATTTCCTTAAACACTCTGCAGATCCTAGTGAGCCATCTCGCGTCGCCATATCGCAATATTTTCACCACATAGTTATACCCCATCCTTTGTTGCCCGACGCGATATCACGATATCGGCGATCGGCAATCGCAAGCGTCGCATTCCCAAAATAAATACATTCTCGTTCCCCGCCGATGCGATATTGCGATCACATCGGAAGAAGTTCATCACATCACATTAAAGTATGAGCCACCCTTCCATGTCACCTGGCTGACGTCATCTTCCATACTGATGATATCATGCTGACGTCGGCAGCTAGAAAACCGAAAATTCGCGCAAGCGCAAAAATCGAGCTTCGGAGCTCCGGAACAAGAAACGGAGGCAGTTTTCGATGCGCAATTAGCGCAAAGCGCTAATCACGCATCACTACGGGAAATAGGCCAAAGTGGGGAATCTTTAGGGAATCTTTTGATTCGTTGGCCCGTTTTGCACCGAAAAGGCCCGAAAAAGCCCGATTTTGCCAATTTGAACGGATTTCAAGACCAAAAGAGACCAGCAGCAATGATTAAAGAGTATCAGATCAAATTTGCAGACTGAAATCACGCCAAAGAGTATCAGGTAGTGGAGAAGACCATCAATGTAGCAGCAACGTGTATCAGAGGAGATTTTCTCAGGGCTCGAGGCAAATCCAGCATTAAAAGGAAAGCTCTGAAAATCAAGAAGCAATTGAAGATGCATTGAAAGCTCACCAACGCAAATGACTGCACATTAAACTCATAGAAGATCAGTGGACCAGAACTCAATGCACAGTTATGACAAAATCACTGCGCCATGGCACACAGGACACCTCATCAACTCAACTTGATTTAGCTGCCTTTAGCGCAGCCCAAAGGACTTACCTGCATTTAATTCCAGCAACAATTAGGTTTTAGAAAAATCTTTTTCCTGCGGACCTATTTAGGTCAATTGTAATAAATAAGTTTTAGATATTTGCACTATAAAGAGAGCCCTGAATACTGTATTACGGGTCAGTTGGTTGGTTGATTATTCAACAAGCTATCTCTAGTTGATATTGCTCTAGGAGAGACTCGCACTGTAATGTCTGATAAGTTTCTATAATCAAAGAATGCTTATGAGCCTTGGAGAACGGATTGTTCATTGTGTTTACTGGTTGAAGAGTGATTATGGAATTCTTGTGTTGTGCATAACTCAATAAGTGTTTCTTGCCTCTGTTTTCATTCATGAATTACGCTCTTAAACAGTCGAAAGAAAGATTAGCTTAGAATTTGTTTAAATACACTCTATGCTCAATTTCTGTTGTTTCTTTATGTTTTCCTCTGTTTAAGCATAAATATGAATTCCACATGGCTCATGTTTTCTTTAACCCAGGACAGTTATCCAGGGATTCTTCGTTGCCCCTAGATAGAGATCATCTTTCCCTCTGTTAAGTTAAATGAGAGATTCTTAAGTGCCTCTCATTCCTTACATATCACTCATCCTTTAGTCTAAAGATTGTGTTATGAGCAGCTATCCTGCTTCATTATTTCTCTTATGACTAGAAAGACGCACTGATAATCCTAATCCACGACTCCATGCCCAATGGTTTGAAACTTATCACTTCATAAATTTCCTCTCTGCCTGAAAGCATTTTCCTTCCATCCGAACACAAACAAAAACCCCTGAGCCAAAAGCTATCCTAAAATCATCAACAAAGTTGAATCATTAAGAGAGAGCCCTCTCTGATTGCAAGTGGGCTAGAACTTGCAATCCAAAGATTGGTTTGTGGTTACCTCGGCCGTATCCCTATAGGAGCCTAGGGGCAACCTGAGTGATAACAGTGGCTTCACCAAGGATGAAATCTTTGTGTCAGCCAGTAGTGTCACCTTCCCTATAGCATCAATCCCTTCATGGATGAGGTACCATGTGATGTTGATTCTCTTGAAGTTTGTGATGTGTTATTAGGCCAACCATACTTTTGGAAGTGCCATGTTGTGTATGAGTCTAGGCCTCTGTTGTAGCGGCTACAACCACACTCCAAAATTTTTCCTTAGCTTCATTTTGGAGCCTCCCTACCAACCATCCTTAGAAGCATGTCTTGCACTATCCAAGTACATAGGTTTCAACTGAGTTTTAGTGGCTTACCAACCTGTGTTGGCCAACTTGTCTACCTCCCACCCATAGGATGACATTTCGGGCTTAATCATTTTCTGGCTGAGGTGCTCACCTAGAAATTTACGTAATTATGGAGGGGAGCCAACCTTCCCTCCTAAAATTGTGCAATCCATCTGAGCTTCAGAAATGCACAATCCAGCCAAGTAGCCTTCCCTTTGGAAGATGTGCAATTCAACTGAACACTGGGCTTCATCTCAAACATTGTGCAATTATGACTGACAGCCAGGGCTTCAGTCTAGAAATTGCATAATGCAAGAGGGAAAGTCGGTGTTGCTTAGCCCAGAAACTGTACAATTGTCATTCCCAGGCTTGCAGGCTATTGCATGTGCTCCCAGGATGACTGGTTCCCTCCAGGACTGATCAATCTTGGTTTGCATGCATGGGCTTCCTTTTCCAAAAAAGAAAAAAGCATCCCTAAATTTTAGAGATCCATTTTTACCAGTTGGAGGTTACATGCAAAAGTCGTTTTAGAAACATCTCGCCAAGTGTCTTTTTTTCCTAGATTTGTGGCATGCATGTCATAAGCCTTGAGCTTATCAAACTTATTTATTCAACACTTCAGAGCTCATTTCTCACATCGATCTTGGAGCTCTGACATCCCATGTCGCATCTAGGAGCATTCGGCACATTCAGCTTAGGTTTTTCCAAGTAAGTCTGCTTTTCATGTCTTTTGATGCTTTTCTGTCACTTTTTGTATTTCGCTTTGTGCGAATGTTGTTTGCTCAGTTTCGTTGAATGTTTGTTGTCGTTTTAATGCATGTTAGTTTGTAGAATCATTGTTTCAAGTTTTTCATTGTGTCTCACTATTTTCTCATGCATGGCACTGTTTATGCACCAACGGTCACCTATGCGGTGACTCTCTTCACACACATGCTTGTTTTCCCATTTTCTGAATCCTGCACTCACTCTTTGCATGCATGATCTTGTTTACACTCAACTTCACCATGCATTCAGAACTTTTCATGTTTTCAGTTGCCCGTCAGTGTGTCTGGGCTACCTTGTCCCGGACCTTGCTTTGTCGGATAAGAAATGCACATTTCTGAGAGTGAAGGCTCTACCTTCCCTCCAAAAACTACGTAAAGATGGCCTATCACTAGCCTCCATGCTTTTTTTTCACAATTCTAGGAGGAAGTGCCTTGCTGGCCCCAGAAATTGCGTAATGCAGTTGTTGGGTTTGCATGTGATTGCTAAATGAAATCGTGCATTGCATAGTTTCAGTCCTCAGCAGGCTAGGCTGGACTGTGCATTGTGCAGTTCTAGTAGTCAGTCAGCCTCCTGACAACCCATACTATGCCAAGCACATTTTTTGCAATCAATCTCCCAGCCTCCCAGTGAAAATTGCGCAATATTCCTAGTCAATCATCTAGGGATGTTGCATGTCAGTCCTCAAAGTTTTTTTTGGTTTTCAACAAATAGATTGCTTTCCATGAGTGTTTTTATGTCTCTAGGTATCGTAGGTGTTCATCTGTCTCTCAGCACTTCAGGTACAATGGCCTCCAAGAGAGCAAGGTCAAAGGACACAGTTGAGAGCACAACTGGAGATGCAGTTGAACAAGTGTATATGAGCTTGCCTATCTATGAAGACACCAAGTTGTTCATAGACCAAGATATCAAGATGAAATGGAAAGACATCAATGATACATTCTTAGGTACATTTGAGGAAAATTTGGAAGACCGCACCGTCTATGTCAACATTCACAAGTCTGGCTTATACGGATTGCATGTAGGTATCCCGTGTTTCCATGCGCGGACATGATCCACTGAATTGTCTCACACATTGATCCTGATATAATGGCATTGAGGAGTGTCAATGGAGGATAGCTTGCTACCTTCAGGGTGAAAGAAATTCGGGAGATGAATCACTTTACACAACTGGTGATCACAAAGGAGAAAGCCTTAAGCAGACCCAGTAGCAGTGCAAAATCAAAAGATATCTTAAAGAGTTGGGTAAAAGAGCCAGCCAAGTTCAAGACAATGCCCATCTAGGTTGACAAGACGAAGATAATGCAGAAGGCATATCAGTACTTTTTCATCTTTGCATGTCGCTTATATGGCCAAGAGAGCACAAAGACCTTCCCGCAGAGTTGGGTGATCATGTTGGACCAACTGGCCAACAAAGGAAGACCTTGCAACTGGTTCGACATGCTAGCTTTGAGGTTGAAGGAATAGGTGACAGAAGCCCAGCATTTGCCCAAGGGTCAGCAAGTAGAGATATACATGTCCGCTTAAATTCTAGATGCAGTCTATGCAAGTCAGCAGTTCCCAAGCTTGGGTTTGGCATGGACACCTTCAGAAACCTTTGTGCACACTTATTGCAGATTGTTCTCCAAATGCAGCTTCCATGGAGTTATCATACAGTTGTCAGACCACTTTGTCACCCTAGTGTACAAAATGATATTTGAGCAGGATCCACCTTGCATGTCACAAGTAGCGATGGAGGCATTGATCGACATAGCAAATTGGTATGTCTCACCGCTTGGCACCTTCATACGAATGTACAGCGCAGAGAAGGCTCTGCGTGTTTTACCAAAGTTTTCCACGGAAAAGCTCATCATGCAAGAGGTGTCATATCACATCTCAACAGGGTTGTTAGCAAGACTGCACAAGAAGAAGAAGGCACCTTATCCTACTCTTCCTTTGCAGATCAGCTTGTATGAGATATAAAATCTCAAGCCTGTTGAGGGTGAGATAGAGGAATTCAAAGATTCACCTTCTGCACCAGAAGTTTCAATCTGTATGACCCGCATTTCTTAGTGAAGGACCACTGTATGAGAGTACAACATCCTTGGATCCACAGGGCATGTCATTGGCCAGAGGAAGACCCATGGAGATACTATTATCACTCCTCCATGCTCAATGAATTGGTCAGCATAGTTGTAGAGTGGTTAACAAAGTAGAGGGAAGTGGCATCTCAGAGAGAAACATCATCAGTAGTAGCAAAGGGTAGCAAACATACACATGAAAAAGGCAAGAGAAAGGTTGTTGACAATGCAGAGGTAGAGCAAAGCTACAAGTTCAAAGCAGATCCACTTGTTTTGAAAGCAGCTTTAGAGATTGAGGCTAAGAGGATACAGCACAATAAGAGGATCGCTCAAAGGCTAAGAGAGAAACAAAGGATGGGGGAAACAGAAAAGGAGTTTCACGATTTGAGACAGCAACTCAGGGAAGAATAGGAGTTGCACAGAAGAGAGAAGGAAGCGCAGCAGAAACAAGTACAGCAGGAGGTGCAACATGCATAGATTGATGAAACTGTGCCCATACAGGTTATAGAATCATCCGAGCAGCTAGCATAGAGTAAACAGGGTGAGCAGTCGTAGGAGCAGGAATTATCTGATTGAATAGATGCTAGAGCAGATGGATAGGGATATGGTTTAGCCAAACTCAGATCAGCATATTGACCTCATGCCTTGAAACCAAGAGGCCACCCCACTAGCTTCACCAAATATGGAAGCAGAGCAAGTCCCAAGCAATCAAGGAGACACATAGATCCTTGAAGACAATTCAGAGGTGAAGATGCACAACATATCTTTCGACAAGACACAACACAAAGTTGTGCAGTCGTGCAGAGTGCCCACTCTGGATGTCCATATATCTCCTGCACGGTTTGAATAATAAGTGATCGTATCTGATGTGTGCAAGCATCCAGCAACATTATCCAATGCTACCAAAGCATATCCCGAAGCCACCAGCTCGAGTGTTCGACTCTTGATAGCATAGAACGAGCATATGGCTAATCAAGCAGGGAGGAGAACAAGTTACAACATCTACCAAAGCATAGTTGAGGAGAGTGATATTGGATGAAGTATCATCTCTCGAGGCATTTATGCAGATGTTGTACTCCAGATTCGCCACTGTGCATAATTCAGTTGTCCATCTCAATGGTTAGCAACAACGGTGTGCTAGGAGATCATGCATCTTGTCAAATATGCATAATGTCGTCGATCACATGAAAACATGGATAATGAGGTACAAGGGAGCCCCATTGCACTTGCTAAATATGATTAAGAAGGTGATCGAGTTGAAGGCACGCATCCGGATTCAGATTTGGAACTATGAGGAACTCTCGCAGCTCGTCACCAGTTTGTAGGATTCACATGCACAGGTGTTCAAAAACATGGATGTCATTGTGCACATGCATGCAATCCCATTCATTGGCACACTCACCGAGGCAAAGTCAAAGAACCAAGTCCAACTAGAGCTGGACATGTACTTTGATGAGTTGATGCGCATAGACACCAACGCAGACTTGGAGATCGGCGCAGACACTATGCATCAGTATGTTGCTAGTCTAGCTGCACTCAAGACTATGATGTGCATGTTATGAGATGATATGGATAGAGGATCCAAATCAATGTACCCGGATGCAACATAGGCAAGAGTGCGCTTTCAACAAGATGTTGTCATTGAGCACGTGGATACCATAATGGACTACCAAGCTTGGCATTAGTTCTCCACTGTTGATCATCGCAAGGATGTTGAAGAGTTGGTCTTCCCATAGTTGTTTGAGTCTTATAAATGTCTTGCATGGCCTACTCAAGTCTATTTTGTTTCACATGGGTACATGTGCAGATTGTAACGTAACATCTTGTAAAAGTGAAATACCAAGTGGGGTTAATAGAATGTAACATTCATGTAGTAGTTGAAGAGCCATGAGGGTAGGTGAAGAGTCACAAAGGGGAATGTCAAGGGTCACCCCACCCTTTGTTATTTATAGAACCTCATAACTCATTGTACAGGCTTTTGGGAGCTAATATTCCTACAGGTGTATCTTAGAGAAAGCTTTGAGTATATTATAACGAGCCTTGGGTTCTCCACAGTGCAAAGCTAGTATATCTCTTTGGAGGAGCAGGCGATAGTGACTGTAACATTCGGCTATCAGGACTAGTGGTTGGTCATAGTTGTATGTATGATTAGATCTTTCACTTTCTTAATATAATAGAGCCAACACATTTCATGCATATGTTGTCAATGTAATTCAGTTATCTTGGTTACTCTAATGATATATGTAGTTGTTGTTTACGCATGTATGTATGGACTTTTCTGTATATGTTTGTATGAATCTTATCAAAATGTGTTGTTGGTATAACCATCACTTTGGATCATTGGCTAACCTACTTTCCAACTTTTGATGTCTTATTTCTCATGTGTTCCCTTTCAAGCTGCGTGTTACCACATGTTTCCAAGGGGCACACTCATCCCCCCATTCCGTGTGTTAGAGCCATTCATGCACCTTCCTTGACTTGTTGCACATGTCACACCCTTGCGACCGACATGGACATCCTACTCACCTCTGCGCGCAACCACAGTCAAGGCAATACCATACTACCCCACTGTTGGGACTTCTACACCAAGCGATCTGAGGTCTAGTTGGGAATTCTTACCCGGGATATCCCCTAACATGTTGGAAAGTCCAGCACCATCAATAGCCTCGCACTATTATTATTACTTTGGGAAATAATTTATACAGGATACCAAAGGTAGTCCCGCCTACCACCATCTCTTTGATCTCTATTAAGAAATGCAGTAAGATCATCTCCTAGACTAAGAAATTCATTTTCTTTCTTGTTCGCTTTCAAAGAAAGGGGAAGATAGTGGCCATATCCATGGCCTGCATGAATGGTTCCCTCACACAATAAAAGTAGGTGGATAAGTTCGTGGAAGAATAAAAGGACATTTTCTCCTCACCCAGATGGGTACCTTTGCATTGTCAGGTCAAGCATTCAATCAATCTGACTCGCAAAGAACCTCTACCCAATGGGTCGATATATTGCCGCTCCATTGTTAATTTATGGTATGTTCTATGCTTAGAGAAATTTACTTCTCTTTCTTATTATTATTCACATATTAGCAACCACATGTGCATAAGTAAAGTGCAGATAGAACATTAAACGATCAACAGAAAACAAGCCAAGACAAGAGACACAAGATGTGGCGGCTAGCCAGGGACAAACCCCAATATGGGGAAACCCTTTGATCAAATCTTCTTTTATCTTCAATAATTCAGTAAAGAGAAATAGTACAAAAATCTGATTTATATCAGTAGCAGCAAACCCTAGATCAGTAGCATCAGCATTAGCGGCTTCATCATCAAAACTAGGGCAGTCGATATCTCGCAAACCGACCGTTGGATCGGCTTGATTCCACCCCCAAAAAATGTGACCTTCAGAGGAGGTTCAGATGGACCTATAGTGCAGTCTGAGGAGGGGATCTTCTAGTCAACGCTGGTCAAACTTTGGTCCTGCAGTTGCAGCACTAATTTTTGCGTCCTTCCTTCCACCTGTGTGGGAGAGAGTCACCTATAGCGTAGGAGAGAAGAGACTCTTTACTACGCTAGAGAGAGAGAGAGAGATGTGATGAGTTGAGTGAGTCCAAATGAGGAAAATTACTCCCGTATTTATACACATCTGATGATAATTGAATAGATGCTATTGTTGGGCTTCTGAGCCTACATGAGTTGTTGGTAGGCTTGATAATTATTCCATAATCAAAATAAATTCATATCTCCATAAAACATTATCGGAATCAAATGATATTTAGATCAATCCTACACCTCTCGAAGAGAGGAGTCTAATAAAAATATTATCATCCATGAATAAGATGACTCACATGGAGTTTAGCCCTAGTTGCCAATTTTAACACTCCCTCTCAACTAGGGAGAACTCCATTTGCAATATGTTTGTCGGTCGCTACTATTCATCCATCAAATGCACCGGCCGGTATAGCTTGACCCTTGCCCTGCTCTGCTCTATTCTTCTTGTTCTGCTTTTTATTGTTCTTCCCTATACTAATCTGTATTGTTCTGCTTTGTATTGTTCTTCCCTGTACTAATCTATATTGTTCTGCTCTATTCTATTCTACCCTGTACTGATCTGCACTACTCTGCTCTGTTCTTGTCCAAATTATGAAAAAGAAGAAATGATCGAGGATGCATCATACTGACTCAAAGTCATCTCATAGTATGTACCACTGGTTCCAGACCAGTCTCAGCCAACCCAAAGTCAGTGTCATAGTGAGTATAACTCCTACCACTGGTCCCAAACCAGTATCATCCTCGACTGACTCAAAGTCAGTCTCAGAGTGCGTACTACTGGTCCCAGACCAGTCTCAACCGACCCAAAGTCACTATCATAGTAGGTACCACTCCTACCACTAGTCCCAGACCAGTATCATTCATCCCATATCAATGAAGGTCTTCCTAGCATAGGGAGTACGGTAGATACAGCGATGCATCCATCGATACTATTATGGTCCCTAACTTCATTTCCCTGCTCATTGATCAAATGAGAGGTACTTCCCATGAGTCCCTGACTACATGGGTAGGATCCCTTTATAGGAGAACTTAATCAATCCCATCCTCACAGGAGAACTAATCATCCTGCTACAATTGTCATGGAGAACACATCATCCAGACCTCACAAGTGAACTAATCATCCTGCTACATTTTGTCATGGAGAACACATCATCCAAACCTCACAAGAGAACTAATCATCCTACTACATAGTCGCCACGGGGTGATACA
>APFE031605768.1:9708-27752 GCA_000404065.3 Pinus taeda | reverse complement strand
CATATTTTCCTTGAGATAGGAAAATTTCCCTTGGCTTCTGCCAGACTTCAAGTCCTATGAAATAGTGCATCAATCCTAGGTCCTTCATTTCAAATTTAGAAGCCAACTCCATCTTACATTTGTGAATGAGAGGGTCTACACCTGTTAGGAAGAGGTCATCCACATACAGCACCAGTATGAGAGGTTTGTCATCTTCAACCTTGAAGTAGAGGTTAGGGTTGTCTTCACTCCTAGTGAATCCCAGCTTCATCAAGTAGTTGTCGATCCTCTCATACCATGCTCAGGGTGCTTGCTTTAGCCCATAGAGAGCTTTCTTCAACCTACATACATGAGATTTTTTATCATGAATCTCAAATCCTTTGGGCTACTCCACGTAGACCTCTTCTTTGATTGAACCATGTAAGAATGTTGTCTTGACATCCATCTGATGTAGATTCCATCCTTGTGAAGCCGCAAGGGCTATGATTGAGTGGATGGTGGTATATCTGGCAATAGGTGCAAATATCTCGTCATAGTCTATACCTTCCTTCTGAGAGAAGCCACGAGCGGCAAAATGAGCCTTATATTTTTTTGTACTTCCATTTGTTGCATGCTTTATCTTGTAAATCCATTTAGAAGTGACAAATGTCTTGTCCTGGGGTCTAGGAACTACTTCCCAGACATCATTCTTCATAATAGACTCATATTCTTCGGTCATAGCATCCTTCTATACTTGATGCTTGACAACATCTGAGAATGATGAAGGCTCATTTTGTATGATCATGCTCATGATGGTCAGGTATCCCTAATACCTGTTGGGTTTCTTACTTTCACGGAAGGTTCCTTGGGGTGCAGTGTGTCCTTTAGCATCATCAAGTAGCCCCCTGAGCCAAGAGGGCCTCTTCCTGGAAGAGGAGGGCTCAGGTGGATCAATAGGATCCATGGGTTCTTCCACATCAGGCATTATTTCATCATCCTTCTCTTTCGATTCCCTGGTGTTGGCTTCTTGAGAGTTCTTCAAAGTCAGAAGATTGTCCACCCTGTTGAGGACCATATCTTCGTCAAAGGTGACATCATGACTTATCACAACTTCCCTTTGATCGGCAACATATATTCTATAGCCCTTAGTATTTTCACCATAGCCCACGAAGATTCCTTTCTTTCCAGATGCACCCAATTTATTCCTTTTCTCTTTCGGCACATGAAAATATACAAGGCTTCCAAAAATTCTGAAATGAGATACGTCAGGTTTCTTACCAGTGAACATTTCTTCAGGAGTCTTGGAACCCAATGCTTGATGAGGGCATCGGTTTTGTACATATACAGCGGTGTTTGCAGCTTCGGCCCATAGAAACTTTGGAAGTCTTTGATCATGGAGCATGGCACGGACAGCTTCCACAATCGTACGGTTCTTCCTTTCCGCCACACCATTCAATTCAAGAGTATATGGTGTAGTAGTCTCCCTCTTGATGCCAGCCTCTTTACAAAAGTCATGAAACTCGTTAGACTCATATTCAGTCCCATTATCAGTCCTTAAGATCTTGATCTTCTTTTCGGTTTGATTCTTGATCAGGGCTTTGAAGTGTTGAAACCAAGAGAACACTTCATCCTTCCTTTTCAAGAAGTATATCCAAGTCTTTCAAGAATACTGTAAAAGTAAGATAATATAAATATCCTCCCAAGGAGTTCACAGGCATCATACCAGATATGTCTGAGTGAACCAGTTGTAATATATCAGAGGTCTTGCTTTGGCTTGAGGGGAATGGTCCGCTTTTGAGCTTTCCTTCGGCACATCCCAGACATACACTTTCTTTCTCTACTCAAAATTTGGGAATCCATGTTATTATGTGTCTTACATCGGGTAGAGCTTTATAATGAAGGTGGGCAAACCTTCGATGCCAAAGTTCAGACTGAATAGATGTGTCACAAGACATGACACCTAGCAGACTTCCACCGACTTGATATAATGAATCAACTCGAAACCCAAGTGTGAAGGAATCTTTAACATTATTTTTCCATACACATACCTTGTCATCACTAAAGGTCACCTTGTAGCCTTTGTCTTCTGTTGCTGAGATGGACACCAGGTTCTTCTTGAGGTCAGGTACATATAATACATATTGTAAGTGGATCGTATTTCCTTGATTCAATTTAAGAGAGACATTGCCTACACCTTTCACGGGATATTTCATATTATATCCAAGGACAATTTCCAAGTTAGTTTCCTTCTCTATTAGATTATGGAGAACTTCTTTGTAACCAATGAAGTGCCTTGATGCACCACTATCAATGAGCCAAATTCCCATTGAGTTTGGAGGAGAAGAGGTAGATAGAGCAGCTAGTAAATAATATTCATCCTGTGTATTTTCAACAATGTTATATTCATACCTGGAATTTCTAGCCTTCTTGAATGGTTGTCCTCTTTTTGGATTACCAGCACTCCATTTGCCTTTTCTATTAGATTTCCTATTCCTTTGATTGCCATGAGAGGAATTTTGATCATCGTCCCGGTGTGAGATCCTTCTTTCAGGACACTCCTTTGCATAGTGTCCTGGGTTATTGCAAATGTAACAACGTCCTTGTCTTCCACCCTTAGGTCCAGCCTTTCTTTTTTATTTAGACCTAGAATTATTTATTTTCTTAGCTTGAGAAGAAAAGGTAGTAGGAGGACCTTTAGGCATGGGCATTTCTTGCTCTTCAACCCTTGTTTCTTCTTGAATGCATCTAGCCATTAATTCCTCGAAACCAGGAATTACATTATTGTTCATAAGAGTAGTCCTGAACACGTACCATTCGGATGGTAATCCTCTAAGAGTTGTGAGTGCCATTTCCCTATCAGTAATAGTCTCCCCAATAGATAGGAGATCGTTCCTAATCTCGATGATCCTTAAGAAGTATGCTTGCATACTCTCATCTTTTCCCTTCTTAATTTCCTTCAGCTTATTTCTAAGAAACAGGACTTGATTTGCATCATAAACTTTAAATAAACTCACTAGTCTATCGTAGATTTCCTTGGAGTTATTAAGATCCGAGATGTAGGCCACCAAGTGCTTGTTGATAGAGTCCCAGATGATCTTCTTTGTTTTGACTTCGCCAATTTTCCATTTGTTTATCACATTAGTGGGTGCATTTGATGGAAGCTCAACAATATTGCCTCTCACATGGTCCAACACTCCTGGATCTTCTAAGGTTAGATTGATAGACATCTTCCATCCGTGATAGTCAGCTTTCTCACAGAGCATGTCTTCGGCAAGGAAGAGTGTTGAGGACCCCATAGTTCTTTTAGGATAGCATTGCCAATCTTTTCTCCAGTGATTGCTCTTGTTCTTACTCAGGCTTTGTCTTCACCTCACCTCTAATACCATGTTAATTTATGGTATGTTCCATGCTTAGAGAAATTTACTTCTCTTTCTTATTAGTATTCACAGATTAGCACATGTGCATAAGTAAAGTGCAGATAGAACATTAAACGATCAACAGAAAACAAGCCAAGATAAGAGACACAAGATGTGGCAGCTAGCCAGGGACAAACCCCAATATGGGGAAACCCTTTGATAAAATGTTCTTTTATCTTCAATAATTCAGTAGAAATAAATAGTACAAAACTCTGATTTATATCAACAATAGAAAACCCTAGATCAGTAGCATCAACATTAGCGAATTCATCATCAAAACTAGGGCAGTCGATATCTCTCAAACTGACCATCGGATCGACTTGATTCCACCACCAAAAAATGCGGCCTTCAAAGGAGGTTTAGATGGACCTACAGTGCAATTCTGAGGAGGGGATCTTCTGGTCAACACTGGTCAAAATTTGGTTCTACAGTTGCAGCACTAATTTCTACGTCCTTCCTTCCACCTGTGTGAGAGAGAGTCACCTACTTCGTAGGAGAGAAGAGACTCTTTACTGCGCTAGAGAGAGAGAGAGATGTGATGAGTTGAGTGAGTCAAAATGAGGAAAATTACTCCTATATTTATACACATCTGATGATAATTGAATAGATGCGACTATTGGGCTTCTAAGCCTACATGAGTTGTTGGTAGGCTTGATAATTATTCCATAATCAAAATAAATTCATATCTCCATAAATACTTATCAGAATCGGATGATATTTAGATCAATCCTACACCTCTCGATGAGAGGAATCTAATAAAAATATTATCATCCATGAATAAGATGACCCACATGGAGTTTAGCCCTAGTTTCCAATTTTAACATCCATTCTATAAAATGAAGAAATCAAGTAGAAGATCCAGTAGTTACTGCAAAAAGGGCATATCCTACCAAGTTCCTCACCTTATGGGAGTTTGGTTGTACTTATACAGAAGAAATATTGAACCTGGAGACTCTGCATTGATTATCAGGCACTAAACAAAATCACTATTAGGAATAGGTACCCAATCCCATGGATTAATCACCTTCTTTACTAGCTCAAGGGGCCAAGTATTTCAACAAGATCGATTTAAATTATGGCTATCACTAGGTGCCAATAGAAGCCACCTTCAAATCCAATGAGGGCCTTTTCGAGTGGTTGGACATGCCTTTCGGGTTGACAAATTCCTTTGCAAATTTTATGAGTCTGATGGATGAAATATTGCAACCCTTCACCAACTCATCTTTGGTTGTATATTTGGATGACATCCTCATCTTCAACAAGAGTTGGGAAGAGCACCTATAACACATTTGGTAGGTCCTTCAAACCCTGCCTTAGTACAAACTATATTCCAACTTGGAAAAATGCACATTTGGCATGAGCCAAGTCCAACATATGGGCTACATAATTGACAAGCAAGTTGTGCATGTGGATTCGGCTAAGATCCAATTCATTCAGGATTGAGCAGCCCCAACCACTCTAACAAAGCTTCGCATTTTTTTGGGCCTTGCCAATTTTTATCAAATGTTCATGTTGGGATTCTCTCATATCACTTAGTCTCTGAGTGAGGTTACCAAGGGTGGAGTGAAAGCAAAGCTTTTATAGTCTTAGTCCCCATAGAAGGAATTTTTTTAGATGAAGCATCATCGCTGCTTTTCACTTGTACTCACATTGTCGAACCTACAACAACAATTTTAAATTGAGACATACACGTTTGATTATGCTATTGGTGCAATTCTCACACAACAGGGCATTGAGTGCCCTATCATAGTGAGACACTTTCCGATACAATTTGGAAATACCCCACCTATGATAAAGAGATGTATTTCATCATGCATGCATGCCAAAATGGAAACATTACATTCTACGGAAGTAGACAATCATCCACACAGATCACCGACCTCTTCATTTTATCTAGACACAAGGGAAATTGCAAAATTATCGGCATCAAAAGTGGTCTACATATCTACAACAATTCCACTTGAACATTAAATACAAGAAGGGAAACTCCAATCATGTTGTTGATTGCCTCATTTGGCCCCTAGTTGCAACACTTACTATTGTTCTCAAGTCTTGTGGCCACGAGATCTCTGGATGGCCGCAATTGTACAAAAATGATCCATAGTTTGCCACCACATACTAGATGCTAGTGGATGTCAAGAAATTTCTATATTTCCACCTCTAAGATGCATTATTATGCTACCTAGGCCACCATTGTGTTCCTTCAATTGAACATGCCAAGTTGATTTGGGAGGCACACTACAGTCGGGTCACAGAACACTTTGGTGTGGAGAAAATTGTTGTCATACTACAGAAGTATTTTTATTGGCCAAAACTCTTATGGGATGTTGGAAAATAAATTATATCTGCATGTGCCATCACCAAACCAACAATCAAGAATCAAGGCTTGTACACTCCTTTTCCTAATCCCAACTAGCCCTAGGAATCCATCTCCATGGATTATCTATCGGGCCTCTCTTCTACTAAGAATGGTAATGACTGTATATTTGTGGTCATGGACAGATTTTCTAAGATGGATATATTGACGGCATGCAAGAAGAGTATCACAACAAAGGACGCTGCCAAACTCTTCTTTGAATGAGTATGGGTACATTTTGGAATCTTGCAGACCATTATATCATACCGAGATAGCAGGTTCTTGAGCAGATTCTGGTCGAATCTCTAGACATTATTGGAGACTAAGCTCACTAGGTCGATTTCATTCCATCCCCATATTGATGGAAAGACAAAGGTCCTCAATAGGATGATAATGCACATACTACGCATGTACAATTCCAAGAATCCACAAAACTAGGATGAGATCATTCCTTATGTGTAGTGTAGTTATAACATAGCTCTCCATAGATCGACTAGACGCAATCCTTTTCAAGTGGGTCTAGGTTTTTAGCCATTGTTTCTTATTGATGTTGTCATTCCTCATGCAACTACACAGACATAATCCACACATGTATAGTCTGAGGTTGATAAAGAAATTTGTTTTACCAAATGCATCCAACACATCAGTAGCAGGTGCGCGACATCTTGGTTTATCGAACGGAATATGATTCCAAGTACAAGTAATGACATGATCAACATCGGGTGCCACACAAGTTTCAGGTGGGCAACAAATTTTTCTTGCAAAATATCCAACTATATTGGGTTGTCAAAGTTGGCCAACTCCTGCACTAAGGCAAGTGGCTCACCAAGGACAAAGTTCAGCAGAAGTTTCCCCATCTCATGGAGGCACTCAATGCAAGGGGGACCATTGCTTCCTGGGGGGGAAACTGATCTAGGTGGATATTTGTGGCCATCCGCCTATTCCCCTTTGGATCCCCACCATTTTTTATTTATGTTTCCTTAATTGTAGCATAGTTTACTATTCTTTGCATTTTTTGGGTTATGAACTTCTGAAGCCATTTTGAGGCCCTAAACGATGTTTTTTTTCTTTTCTTTAAATAAGGGAAAATGAATATCATGTGTGAGGGGTTTTCAGTTGAAATTTTTAGTCCTAAAATAGATATTTCTAGTGAGGTATCATACACATCAAACAGAGATTGTATGCCAAAGTTACGACCTCGGGAAGTTGATGTACCAATTTACCCCAACAGGGCCCACATACTTTTGGCGCTTTGTCTCCTAACAGTTAGGTTTTTGGATGTTTATGATTTTCAAATATTTCTCAATAATAAATAGGCCTTCAATCTTCACTATAAAATAGTTTAGAAGGCATGTAGCCTCCACATCTATTATCAGAGATAAGCTACCATCACCTGAGCTAATTTATTTCGGTTATGCATGTAAACAATTTTCAATAATTTGTTATTAATAAATTGAAGTTATATTTTCATTGTATCTCTTTTTTGTGTTTATATTTTTGTTTCATTTTTTTCCTTCATAAATATGGATCACTGAAGCTCATGGGTGGAAGGATTAGAATGGTCCCTAGAATTTTGCACATTACAAGATTGTCCATAAATTTGATTTTTGTAAGCATGATAAGTGATACAAGGTGTAAAAACAATGTTTGAAATAACAATAGGATGGTTCAAGGAGCAAGGGCATTGATGAGGTTTGTTTGGATTGGAACTCTATATAAGTTATTGGGAATCATTTTTAGTGATGGGTGAAACAGTTTCAATGTTCCAAAGAGTGGAGAAGAATAAGGAAAAACTCCTACAACCTCTTGAGAAAAGACTACGTTGTGGCATTAAACACTAGGACATATCTGAGAGAAGGGCCTTCAAGTACTACACAGTAATGGTATGATAGAAGGTAAGTTTATTTTTTCTCTAAATTTTAATTTTTGTGAACAATATTTATATGGGAAGCAGGGACCAGGTAAGTTTCTCCTATGGTTCTATGAGGTCAAAGAAAATATTATGAATGGTGCATAGTGATGTGTTTTGACCTATGTTGGTTCCATAATTGGGTAAATTTGTGTACTATGTGTCATTTATAGATGACTTCATGAGGAAAACATAGATTTATTTTCTTAGGAAGCAATCTGAAGTCTTGATAAATTCAAAGAATTGAAGGCTCTTGTGGAAATTCAAACAAGGAAAAAAATAAGGTGTAAGGATAGATAATGGTGGAGAATTTTGTGGGAATGAATTCAAATAATTCTATAAGTGTGGTATAGAAAGGCAGAATACTACTCCATACACATTGAATTTGAATGAAGTTACAAAAATAATGAATAAGACATTGAAGGATAAAGCAAGGAACATGATCAGTGGTGTTGAGTTAGGACTAGAATTATATGTAGAGGCAATGGACATTGTGTATTTCCTAGTATATAGATCACCCTCATCAATGTTAGATGACAATACTCACATGAGGTATGGATTTGTAAGAAACTATCTTAAACATTTGAAAGTATTTGCCTATGATGCTTAAGTACTTATTCCAAATGAGAATAGGAATAAAATGGATAAGAAATTTGAAAAGTGTATATTTTTTTGGTATAAATATAGTCTCAAAGGTTATAATCATTGGAACCCAAAAACTAGGAAGGTTGTGCATTACAGAGATTTTGTATTGAGATAACTAAAAGATGTCAAAAATGAAGTCCTTCCAAGTGAAAAAGAACCAGAAAATATAGTGTTTGAATTGAAGGATGGTGAATCATACTCTACAAAAGAATAGGAATGGAAAGAAAATGAACTACATACTTCGATATTGAGAAGATGGATTCGAGAAAGAAGACAATTATAAAGGTATACTCCACCTAATTGTTGAAATATGTAACTAGGTTTGGTCTTCATAAATGTACTTGAGTCACAATAAAATGTATTTATAAAAAGAATAAAGAAAATATTATTATTATTATTAGCATGACTTATTAAAGCATGTGTTTCATCCTTAGGTCATCATATTTTAGGTCAAAGTCCCCATTGATAACTTCTAGGATTTATTCTAAGTCATTAGAGTTATTGTGCATTAAAAGAGACCCTTCTTAGGCTTTCGAATCATGTAAAAATAATTAATATTGAGTCAAATATGATATTTGTCACCTCCACACCAAGTCGGCCTCAAGAAGATCAAGTCGGTTTCAAGAAAGACAATTGAACCTCACTGGAAGGCTATATATACAAGATAGTTTGAATACATTTGGAGCAATTCACTCTCTCTCATACAGTTCGATATCTTGAAGATGGAAGCTGGAAAATGCAAAGTTGAAGAAGAGATGGAAAGGGGCTCAAAAAGAGTGTGAAATTTTGGAGGCAATAAGAATACATCAAGATCGAAATTTTGAGCCATCTATCTCTCACTTCATAGGAGTATCTAGGAAGATCAAAGTTTTTCTTTGTCTAGTTGAAGTTGTTGTTATTGTTGTTGCTTCCTATTATTGGGTCAACACTTCTACTACAAGTTGATGTTGCTAGTTCGAAATTGTTATTGACGGGTCATTATCTGCAAGAAGGATTGAGGGCTGAATTGGTGAGGATTAAATCTTTGTCTAGGTCAAGAGTCTTGGATTATCTCGAGAAACTATTGAAGGAAGAATTGTTGACTGGGTTTTCCCCTAGATAGGAGTTTTTCCCTAGATGTTTGCCTACATCTGTTGTGCTTCTGTTATTGTTTTGGTAATTGCTTGATGAACTAAAAGATGAAATAATCACAAGTAATTATATATATAAGAAAATATTTCTTCCTTTCCTATTTTCTAACATGGTATCAGAGCTAAGGTGAAGAAGAAAAGAAAAGGAAAGTTGAAGATCTATTGAAAGAAGACTAAGGAATCTCACGAAGTTGAGCAAAGGGATCATATAAGGATAAATTACAAGGAAAGAAGATTACCACCTTCAAGAACAATGTCTAACTCCATAAAGGGAGAGAAAAAATTAGGAGCAGAAAATTACAGGTCATGGAAAAAGAGGATAGATTGAATCCTTGAAAAGAATAAATTTTTGGATCTAGTCAAAGGAAAAGTAAAGAAACATACAGATGAGCCAAGTGAAGAAAAGAAATAAAAGTTTAGATAAAGATATTTTGTCCATGAGCCTAATAGTGGATGGAATGTATGCAGTCAAGAAGTAGTCATAATATCTTTAGCAATCAACAAGGAGAGTGAAGAAGAGAAAATTTTGAATGATTATTCTGCTCATCACAAGAAGAAAGGAACCTTCAAGAATTCCAAAGGACCAATGCTACATTTTTCACAATATGGGTCACTATAAAAGGGAATAAAAGGAGGAACAGGGATCAAGAAAACATTGTTGAATAAGTTTCACCAAAGAAGAACAATATGAAGGATCTGAAGTCAAAAACCTATTTGTTAGGGACTCTATCCCTTACATATCCCTCAAGTTTGGATTAAGAGGGAGCCCTCACCACTTTCCAAAGATAAGTATCTGACTCCTTGTATCATATTTTATATTTGGTTTCCCTTACTTATCTAAGTTTGTTTATATTAAATTCTAATCACATTTATATTCATATTTTCCTTGTTTAGGAAATGCTTACTGAATACTCAAGGATTGAAAGAAGGCCTCACAAGACAAAGCATTGGATTACAAGGTTTGTTAAGAAACAAAGGTATGACTTAGACCATAAGCTTTGTTCTCTTCATGATAAAGGTATATTCATTATTTTTGGTAACCTATTCTACATAACTAACATTGTTGTGTCTAACACTCTTGAATCATAAAGAATCTTGATTGGGTGATTCATCATTAGATAAATCTACCCTCCTCGCATATTTGATTATTCTTGTGGAACCCTAAAAAGGTTCTCTATAAAACCATAACTTAAGAGTATGTCAATGATAATGTGTGAAACCCTAGCCTACTTAGGGTTATTGATGAATTCTAAGGAAAATGTTTGATGTTTTGATGATTTTATGTTCAGGGTTTTCATATGGTTATGAAAACCCTAACTTGTAAGGGTTGAATGGTGATGTATGAAATATGAATCCTTTGAAGTAATAGGGTTTTCTATGTTATGTAATGAATCCCTAGATAAATAGGGTTTGGTAGGGTGTGAAAGAAATACCCTTATAATGTCCTAGAAATGAAATCCTTGGTATATGTGTGTTTGTCTGATCAAACCCTAGTTTGATCAAGTTTGTTATATGTCTAACTTTTATTGATATATGTGTCATTGAGTTTGACTAACACATGTTATGATATACTTGTGCATTATTATGAAATCCTAGAGATGTGTGTTGACCTAATTGTTGGTGGTCATAAATCCTAAAGTTTGGAACTAAGCCCTAGTCAAAGTTTGATTCTATAGGATGATGGCATTTGTGAATTCTAGGGTTTTGTAACTAAATCTTAGTAGAATCTCAATTCTCGAATATGTGATGACTAGTGTGATAGTATAAAATTTATGAAAGATTGTTAAAATCTGAAATTAAGTTGTGATTGGTTTTGATTGTTGGAGCATAATGGCTCATGTGTGAAATCTAGTATCTTGCACTAAATCCTAGTGGAAGTCTAACATATGAAGTTCTAAAGTTGTTAGATACATTGTAGAACAATATTTGTTTGAATTGCTTCTAGGGTTTGCAATTATTTTTAGTAGTATATGTCATATCTTTGGAAGAAATATTAAAGCCCTAGATATAATGAAGGTTTTTATCTTGATTGAGGTGCTCAAAGTCTTGATGATGAAATCTAGGGTTTATGACAAAACCCTAGTTGAAGAACAAAATTATTGGTTTCTTGTTTGTGAACCTAACTAATTTTAGGTATTTGATGTTTTATGTGGAATGTTTCCATTATTATATGATTCTGATATGGTTAAATTCATGCTTCTATAGATTTGGTTGTACTTGCTATCTAAGTTGTGCAGGTACATAATCTTCAAGATGGTGAAGATGTTCATTTGATAAGACTGACGAAGAAAGTTATATGGATGATGATGGTCACGATAACTCTAATTAGAAGGATGGAAGCCATGAAATATTCTCTGATGTCATAGAAAAGAAGTTGATCTCCCTAGGTTAAGAGGGAGCTTGGGTATATTCCTTGTATAGGAATGATTAGATCCTCCCTGGTTAAGAGGGAGTGATTGATATGGTTCTCTACTTCATGTGTCATGCACTAGACATGAACTAATAGTCGTAAGCCTTAGTGAAGGCCATGAGTGAGAGAATAAAATTGGAGAATGTATTTTGAGGGGTTGTTGAGATAAGAAAAGCTGGATCTATTTCTATAATATGTTGTTGCATGTGAAGTAGGAAAGGAAGATGTATGATTAAGGAATATTTTGTCAAGATTCATTTGGAAATCTTACTATGATAAAATAAGAAGCAACATCAGTTGTTTGGAAGACCCCGGAGGTTTGTATTTATTTACATTTGAAATTTTGTTACTAATTTGGGTTTTTTCTTGTAACAGTAAATATCTCAGAGGTTTGATATCATGTTTTACATGCTTATTGTTATCGATCAGTTTGATATGGAGAGATTTGTTACCGATTTGTTTGATCGGGGATGATTTGTTACTTATTGGAATAATTGGAGTGTTGAGGCTTTGTGTGTAAGACACATTTCCTGGGAGGACATCTAGTCGTCATTTTGTGTTGATGTCTAGTTCCTGAAGTAGGAAGGGTGGCATTGGTCATGGATATATGACCTCGGATACGCACCTAGATCCCTGGGTTGATGGTTAGCAAGTAATTCTGATGCTACCTAGAGAGGTTGAAAGATTTAGTCCATCCTAGTCCCACCTGGATAGATTTTCCTGGTAAGGAATCTAGTCCATGGCATCATGAGTACTTAAATTTTTTAAGGACCTTAGATAGATTGCCCTATTCGGGAATCTAGTCCATGGCATTGTGGTGCCTAAGTTATTCATGGTTCATGTGTTTTAAGATCGTCCTTGTACTTGTACTTATGAATACCTCCCTAATTAAGAGGGAATGTTGAAATATATAACTAGGTTCGGTCTTCATAAATGTACTTGAGTCACAATAAAATGTATTTATCAAAAGAATAAAGAAAATATTTTTATTATTATTATTATGACTTATTAAAGCATGGGTTTCATGTTTGGGTCATCATGTTTTAGGTCAAAGTCCCCATTGAGGACTTCTAGGGTTTATTCTATGTCATTAGAGTTAATGTCCATTAAAAGAGACCCTTCTTAGGCTTTTGAATCATGTAAAAAGAATAGGTAGAGACTTCCCTTTAACACATAACGACATGACACAAGAGTGACTTGGCAACATGACTAATGAGCACCATGTAATATCGTACAAAAATGCAGGAGGCATTGAAGCAAACTCCATATGAATGGAAGAGTAACCAGCTGGAGGAGTAAATAGACTCATATGGATGGTATGATCCCTAGGAAAACTAAAACCCAAATGTGAGATAATGATGCAAACATGTGCCATGTTCAAGGGTGACACGACTAACGTTGCCATTTTGATGACTAATGGAGATGAATGTTCCCTTCCCTTTCTCTTTTTTAAAAGTTCCTTTTTCATAAGTTTATTCTGTCAAGCTCAAAAAGAGATAAAAGTATACAAGGGAAAACGTTCTAGCCATAGTAGACTAGAGTATTCATTTTTCATAACTAGTCTACTCAGCCCAGAAAAGGGTTAAAAATATATTGAATAGAATTCCCTTCAAGGACTTTAACAAGAATGAAGGAGACAAGTTCACTCGACAATCTTCTCTAATTTAAGGAGTCTAAAAAGATATTAAAGGAAACACCTCTTGGAGGAACAAGTTGTATAAGGGATAGAAACTAGTTTCGGTAATGGTGGAATTACTCATGATAAAGAAGACAAGAGGTTGGATAAAAGGACCACTCATCACAACAGTTCCTCCAGGAAAGGGTAAAAAACCAAGTGAAATCGAATTGTAGGCCAGCAGGTGATGACGATGAAATGGAGAAACCAAGGCTCATCGTGCAGAAATAAGATAATAAAAAGTGGCAATCACAAGGGATAAATTGTAGAATCCTCTTGGGGTAAGGCCAAAAATATGACAAAGAAGAGGAAATGGGACTCAGATTATAGGTCATGGCAGTTTAGAAGTAGGGATTCCAAAAAGAGGATAAAAATACTGCATGGACACCATGACGGCAAAGAGCTGCTATACTAGGGTATCCATGATCAAGTGAGTTATACCACCAAGCAATAACACGCATAATGTTAAGTCTCCGCATGGAAATTAAAAGAGATCAGGCAAAGAGAAAAATATGGTTAAATAAGAGGAAATATGTCAAGACAATTTAGAGGCTTTTAATATGCAGGAATATAAATCGATAAAGGTCATTGTTCTTATAGGTGTAAATTTATCTACAAAATAGTCTCCCAAGACATAAAAAGATGAATAGGACATGTCTTGTGTTCCATATGCTAGTGTGGTTGAAATTTTGATGTATGATTGGTTTGTACTAGACTAAACAATGCACATGCAATGGGAGTGTTGAGCAGGTATATGTCAAAACTAGGGAAGAAGTATTAGACAGTAGTAAAAAGAGTTTTCAGGTATTTGTGTAGCATTAATAGTTATGGATTATGCTACCAAGGAATACCAAGGTTGGACAGAGTGTTGGATATACATGCCTTTGTTGATGCAGAATGGGTTGGAGATGTGGATCATAGAAGATCTACAAGTGGGTTTGTATTTAAGCTATTTGGAGGAGCAATGAGTTGGATGAGAAAGACATTGCCAGTAGTGGCACTATCAACTACAAAAGTTGAATACATGGTAGCCACTCGTTCAAGAAAGGAAGCGGTATGGTGAAAAAGATTATGTTTTGGTATTGGTTCGTACAACGAGCTGTAAGAATAGATTGTGATAGAGTGCAATATTCATAGTGAAGAACATAGTGTATCATTCTACAATAAAGCATATTGATGTTTAGTATCACTTTCTGAGAGATATGGTGAAGAAAAGAAGGTGGTTTTGTGGATACTTTGAAGAATGTTAAAGATTTATTAATAAAATATGTGAGCATTGAGAAGTTCTCTTGGTGTATACAAAAAGTGGCCATTATTTGCGTGGATTATTGATCATGTACTCCCATGACCCCTTGTGTGCAAAGAAAACAAGTGGAAGAATGTTCAGTGTGTGTTATATTCATTGCATGACAATCAACATGTGTTGTATGTTGCAAGCATAGTAGGGGAGTCATAGGGGAGGGAAACAAACCCCTTATTTGGTGGGATCGTAGGGGGAGTGAAATCTGATGTGCTTAGTGGGGTTCATAGGGAGGTAGAATCCCCCCTGTGTGGTAATTCAGGGGACACAACTCTCAAAAAGTTGGGAAATTTTTTGTGTCCATTTTTTACAGTTTTTTCCTTTCGTGTTTTTATGGCACATGATGGTTTTTCTCATGGTTTTCTAGTTTCGATTAAGGAAATACAGTGTTATTCTAATCCATGCAAAGTGCATTAATGTATATGGGTTTCACAATCTATATACATATACATACATACATACAATATATTATATATATATTTATATATATATTTATATATATTATATATATATATAGATATTTGTATTGCAATATTGTACAACAAATATATATATACGAAACAAATATTGTTGGTTTTCTTAGCTTAGGTTTCTAGGATAAAATCTGTGTTAGTGTGTTCACCATTGCATCTTTTTTGTTTTATTAAGAATCTATTTGCAACAAATAATTGTATAGTGAGACTTTTCAGTGTTCGGAGAAACCACAGTAGCCATTTAGGTGTCGATGTTTCGAATCTATAACAAGATTCATCATCAAGACAAATGCCTTAAAACCTATATTATAGAATTTATATTCTTTGGATCAAGAGTCATCATCCAATACTCAGTTGTTTATAATATATAGACTTTTCAAATAATCTAATATTCACATCTTCATGTACCACATCATTCTCTATTATGAGTTTTAATAATGTTACAACATGAGACTGTAGAAATTTCACCTAGAGAACAAACCGATATATGCAATGTCCTAAACCATAATACTTGTTCTACTTCTACAAAACATTAAGCAGAAGCATAATCGAAATCATGAGCAACGTCAAGTATAAACATGCATAATTGATCAAGAGAATTAATCATACACACAAGATATATCCAGGGGAAAGCACCAGCATAAAACCCCAACCATGTATTATCAATCAAGTGGAAATCCTCTTCACAATACAAGAAGAATTAGCTCTCAAGCTATTTAGTTCTCAATGAACTATGAAGATATGAAGATATGTCTCATGAATTACCCAAGCCCTGTTTATATAAGCTTTACCTATGGTCCTTACATAGTTTTCTTAGGAAATAATAGCAAAACCATATGTTGTTAATTCCAACATACCATAAACAACCAATGGTCCAACTACGTATTCCTTGAGAACACTAGTTCCTCAACCATGCAAAAACTACTTACTAGAAATAGTTAAGCACCTGATAGTACACTGTCCCACATCTGATCTCAACTGGGTCTTTGACAGAACTGACATGTAACAGTTATCCATGAGTGAATCCTTAGTTATCTAAAATAATAGTTGTCACATGCATGCAAGCATTAACAAACTATATTTTATTATTTTAACAACTTGTTAAAATAATCTAACTGGACTTGACTAGTTCAAACTAAGTCAACTGATTCTCTCATTATAGAACTTAACCTTTTCTCCTTTAATCGAGGGATAAATTCCTAAATCAAGGGAGAAAATAATTGCATGATCTCACAAATACTTCAAGTTTAATTTTTCATAATTAATTAACTCATGGAGATTAATTAATTAGTATTTTAAACTACTATTAAGACCAAAATTAATTTACTTCCTATAGATAGACTAGGGACTGCTATAAATAAGAAGGGACCCAGAAATGATATTTTTAGAACTTTCTATTTTTAGTAGTTTCACCTCTTACCTAATGTGACCAATGACCTCACTAGCCAAACTGCTATTTTTAGACATGTTATTTTTAGCAAGTCTATTTTTAGCACATTCTAAATTTAGCATTTCTTGTTGCACATTTTTCAACACTCCCTCTCAATAAGAAATTCTTTATCTTGAACCCGATTCTGTAACTTTGGAATGTTTTGCATGCAACACATCTACCCGGTCCACTTGCTCCAACAACACTTGGAACAAAAACACTCCCAACCGACCAGTTTGTTGGGCTATGAACATACTCTGATGCTAAAGCTCTACCTGCTGCTAACAAGTGCTCCTTCTCTAACATCTGCGCTACTGCAACATCTCCATGCATATCGCACCATTGCACACCTCTCTGTGCCACCTAGCACTGTGCAAAACACTTTTGCCTCTCACATTGTTGCAGCCTGCTAGCTATGCGCTGTCCTAGGATTCCTTGCAATGTCACTCTCTCTACCGCTCCACCTGCATCTGTCTCTACCCAATTAGTTAGTTCCTGCTACTCCACATTGGGGCTCCTGTAGCAAGGTATCATCCAAGAGGTTGGGTACCTCAAGGATCCTGTCCCTCCTCCTTGGGATGATCAATCCACATCACCCCACCTCCTACCTGGAGGTATGGCTACATGTGATCCCTCTACCCACCTAGCTATAAGTTCCCCCCTATTGGAGGTCTCTGCACGAGTAGATGTTTCTACTCGATCTCCACTCAGCTTCCCCTATTGTGGTTGCTCCATAACATCTTGAAGTTGTTGCACCAATCATGGATCCTCCACAATCATCTAAGACTTCTTCTGGCTCTACATGTTGAGAGATAATATACCGTCCCTCTCAACCACCAAGTCTCCATCAGTTGCCTTGCTACTCAATACTTTCCATGCATCTTGAACCTCAAGAGCATACAGGTTCTTGACATGTGAACCAATCTGCTTCACCTGTCTAGTGATGATGTGTCAAAGAAAAACCTTTCCCTTACTGAAGACTACATCATAGCCTCTATCTTCCAGCATCGTGATCGACACCAAGTTTCTCTTCAGTCCTGGTACATACTTGACATCGGTCAAGGTAAGGCAAGCTCCATGCTTCCTCTGAAAAATAACCATGCCTACACCTGAGACACTATACTTCTCATCATTACCCATCACTATGAGTATCTGGAGATCTTTCTCCTCCAAAGTACTGAACAAACTCTTGTTGTTGGTCATGTGGAAAGGCGCTCCACTGTCAAGAAACCAACCACTTCCCACCATGGATGAAACCATGCATGCGAAGAGTGTGAAATCCAACTCAAACTGTGAAGCAAGTGCCTCACCTTCAGATCCTTCCCTGGATCCCTTCTTGGATT
>APFE031605752.1:0-26595 GCA_000404065.3 Pinus taeda | reverse complement strand
CATTTATAGTTAAGCTCCCTTTCTTGAGAGTGCATCCAATGTTGCCATCCGGTCCGCTTCGCTGTTGGAGTTCCTGAGAATGTGGTAAATCTTGTATGAGTTGAAGTCTTGTAGTACTCTCTTCAATCTGTCCATAATTTTGTTGAGCCCAACGTTGTTGAAGAGATCCCCTTTGATTAAATTTTTGATTATAATTTCTGAGTCTCCAAAAACTTGGAGATCTTTGATGCCTTTCTCCGTTGCAATAAGACAAGCTTTGAGTAACCCAAGGATCTCAACTTGATTGTTAATTTTCAGGCCAAGTCCCCATGCAAATTAATCTCTTTCTGTCCCGCCCGTGGAGTAGATGACCCCACTAGCACCTGCTACTCTGGGGTTCCCTTTGGATGCCCCATCAAAGAATATGGAAGTTAGTTTTTGGGTCCTCCACCATTTCTGGAAGATATCATCTGGTTCTCTTATTTGCCATTCTGGTTTAGCTTTCAGGGGAGGAAGAAGATACTTTCGGGGGTGTGGTTCTAAGGCCAACCACCTCTTTTCTTCTAGCGTGAGTAGAGGATCATCTTTGTAATATTGCTATTGGGTCGTTTCCAAGAGAAGAGACTTTGCTTTTGCTACCACTTGAAGCGGGGAATGCTGTATGTCTTTGAATATCTGCTGGTTACGAGCCAACCATAGCTGCTAGCAAACATATTTTGGTATTGCTATCCATACCTTGTGCCAAAAGGACTTGGGAGGGATATGCTGAGGGTAGCAGGAAGTCCATGTGGCAATGAAGTCCGGGACAGAAATATGAGCGGGAATAGAGATCTAAAAATCTTGCAGGATGAGTCCCCACACCTCTTTGGTGAAGAGGCATTCCAAGAATAGATGCTGGGCAATTTCAAGGTTTCTTTTGCATAGATCGCATCTATGAGGCCCTTCGATCCTCCTCTTTACGAGATTATCTCCCGTTAAAGGTTTGTTGTGCGCTAAAGTCTAGTAGAAAAAAAATATTTTTGGAAGTACCAGAGGCTCCCAAACCTGTTTCCAAAACGTGGGCGGATGATTACTGTTCTTTGAATCTTGAAGCACTCTATAGCCTTCAGCTGAAGTGTAGTTGCCTGTCCGTCCCAATCCCCAACTGTCTCTCTTGGTTCTGTTGATCGGCGTGGCCTCTTCGAGTAGCTCCTCCAGATAATTCTGTTGGTTAGATAAATGCGTAGGGGCTTCGTGAAAGTTCCAACCTACCCATTCATCGCGTCTGTCCCAAGTTGACAAGTCATAAACGCTGTTTATGTCTGCTCTTTCTAACCATTCCCTGAGCTCTGCAATTTCCTCATTCTCGGCTAAAGGTTCACGCCCCATTATGTGATCTTTCCATAGGTGCGTGCACTTGCCATTTCCAGGGATTCTGTACAAATGATGCTTGAAAAAATTGCTACTTTTGCAGCAGAGCCTCGAGACCTGTGTACATGGAATTGTGCTGTCTAGTTGCATTGTCCTGAGAGTGGCTTTGTCTGTGTATTTTGACCGTAGAGTGATGCTGACAGGGTAAGAAGGGTTGTGGATCATTTTCCATAGAAGCTTACCTCCCAGCGCTGTGTTGATGAGGGAAGGGTTGTGAATTTGTAGTCCGCCCTCAGTGATCGGTCTCTTGACTAGGTCCCAGTTTACTAGATGATTTTTTTTATTTATTTTTTCCCTCCTTGCCATAAGAAGTCCCTGAGGAGTGAAGAGGTCTGTTCCATTACATGTTTAGGAGCCAAGAGGAACACTGCTTGATAAATAGGTAGAGCTGACAGCTGGGATTTGATAAGAATGGTTTTTCCACCTTTTGTTAACCAGTGACCTCCCAAAGCTTTGATTTTAGATTTGATTTTACTGGTGATGTTAGTCCAAAGTGACCTCTTGTTCATGCATGAGATTATTGGAAGTCCAAGATACCTGAACCTATCCCATTGTGCATTCCCTTTGAATCCTAAGATCTTCGCGATGTTATTGATCTCATGTTGATCTGTATTCCAGCTAAAGATTTCACTTTTGCTCTCATTGACTAGAGCACCAGATACCCTACAATAACTTCTCAAGACATTGTCAAAGGCTTTCGCTATTATGGAAGAAGCACCTCCCCGGAATAGGAAATCGTCCGCAAAGAGAGCATGATTCAGGGGGGCTGATCCATGGGAAGGTTTGAGACCGGGAAGGGAGCCAAAATTTCTTTCAGATGATAGTTTTCTGCTAAGGGAGTCTGCCATGAGGATGTACAAAAAGGGAGAGAGGGTGCATCCCTGCCAAATGCCTCTCCGAGCTTGGAAAAAATTTGTTGGTCGACCTTTGATAAGGGGAGAAATCCACGGGGAACCAATACATGCTTTTATGAGCTGCACAAATTGCTGAGAGAAGCCAAAAGATTGCAAAACTTTGCAAAGGAACAAACAATTAACTCTATCGAAAGCATTTGCCATATCAAGTTTGATCAACATACCTTTCTCCCCTCGCTGTTTGCTTGTATGGATGGTCTCCTGAACCTGTATGACATTGTCCAAAATGTACCTGCCTTCCACAAATCCACCTTGAGAGTTAGAGATCAATCTTTTGAGCAGGGGCTTGATTCGATTGGCTAAGAGCTTGGCTATAATTTTGTAAGAAGCATTGCACAACGAAATAGGCCTGAATCTTGCAAAGGATTCAAGGTTGGTTTCTTTGGGGATTAAGGCTAGATAGGTGGAGTTGGTTCCTCCTCCTATCTTAGCTTTTTTCATGAAGCCTCTTATCATTGTAAGGAGATCCACTTTTATAACTTCCCAGCAGGCTTTATAAAAATGGATTGTGAATCCATCTGGCCCAGGGGCCTTGTCAGCTTCCATGGACCAGATAACCTTGATGATCTCCTCCTCTGAGATGGGACTGCAGAGAACTAGGTTATCTTCAGCATTGACAAGGAGAGGGATTTTGGTGAGGAAGTCGGCTATTTCCTCATCGTTACCGTAGGTTCCATCATTGAATAATTTCCTGAAATGATTTTCAACAGCGCCTTTAACCTGGTTGAATCCTTTGCAAACTTGGCCCTCCGTGGTTTTGATTTCAGCTATATAGTTCCGGGACAGTCTGGCTCTGTATTGACGATGGAAGTAGGAGGTGTTCCAGTCCCCAGCCTTTAACCAAAGACTTCTGGATTTTAGCTTCCAATGTTCTTCTTCCATTCAAAAGGATTGGTATGTGGATCGTTGAGCTTTAACTTCCTTATCCAGTATATCTGCCGTGATGTTTGAATTTTCCATATTTGTTTGCAAAGAGTGCAACATCTGGACTGCCTCTTTTCTTTGATTGGTTGGAGTGGGATCTGGCTTTTTGATCCACTCCTTCAGTGCTAGTTTTGTGGCCTTCAGCTTTTGTTCCCACATATAGCTGAAGGATCCTGAAAAGGGTTTAGCCCAGGCAGCTTTCACAGTTTCCATGAATCCCTCTTTCTCGAACCAAAGCGGGCTAAAGCGGAAGGGGATGGGCCCCATATATTCTTCATCTTGTAATAGGAGCTGAATTGGCTTATGGTCTGAGGTTAATTTAGGGAAAATTTTTGTAATGATAATTTTTTTGTTCATCATGAGGGCGCTTTGGACCAGGAATCTGTCCAGGCGAGCAACAATATGTTCCGACCCAGCTCGATTATTTGACCAAGTGTACCTCCCGTGGATTGGGTTAAAGTCAAGAAGGTCCCAGTTCTGGGTGAGCTCCTCCACAAATGCGAGGATGGGATCTCTGTTACCTGACTTGCCCCTTTTCTCTTTTGGATTCAACACTATGTTAAGGTCTCCTGCTAAGATAATGTTACTTGGGGAATGCTGCTCTAGAAAAATTGAAACCGAGTTCCAACAATCTCTTTTCTCAGAATAGTTTACAGGGACATACATATTGAAAAGAGAGATGTTCAAATTACTAGCTTTGTGCTTGAGGTCTGTAAAGATCCAGTGCTGGGTTTCTTTAGAATTTTGAAGCTGGAAAGTACTGTCTGACCAAAGAGTAGCCAGGCCTCCAGAGATGCCCCTGGCCCTGATTGCCTTACCTGTATTTTTATTCCACTTTGACTCACTGATGTCTAGAAGAGCTTGCCCTTCAATCTTGGTCTCTTGGAGCATGAGGATATCTGAGGGTTTTGTTTTGAGAAGATCCTTGATTGCTTCTAGTTTAGAGAGATTCCCCAGTCCTCTGTAGTTCCAAGAGACAAACTTCATTATTTACTGAGAGGGGGATTGGGACCTCCCTTGGAAGGTCTTGGTCTGGTATTTCGTCCGATGGACATTTCTATTGTGGCTTGACTCCCTTGAGTTTTGAGTCTCTCTGCCTTTTCTTCTCTCATTTCTTTTCGGGATTTCCTTCCAACCCTTTTAAAGGGTCACTCATAGGTTTCATCCTCCGATGAACCTGAGCTTTCTATGGATTTTTTCTTCGCAACTTCTGCATATGAGGGGTTGGATGGGCTGCCTTGGGTAACTTCAACCTGAACTGATTTCTCTCCTTCGTTGCTTGGAGGGGTGCTTTCTTCCTGCACCCGATTTTCCTGCTCTGAAGCTACAGGGTCATTCAGGGTGCTTGCTGTCCCTTTTGTTTTTACTTCTCCTTCCTGAGCGGGCTTAGAACTGCTTGGGATTCCTGTTGTGTTTCCTTTGTTGGAGCCTTGTTTTGGAAGAGTTGTTTTCTGAACTAAGGTCCATTGATCCCCATTTTGTTTGTCTGGTTGCTCTTCTGCCCTTTTCTTGCAGTGCTTGGCGAAATGTCCATGCCCATGACAGTGTCTGCATTTGAAGGGTAACTGTTCATAGTCCAGCTCCTGGATATGCGTCCATCCAACGACAGTGAGCTTGATTACTTCTGGTAACCCCTCCTCTAGGTCGACTTCAACACATATGCGGGCACAAGAGTACTGATATTTTCTTGCAGCTTTGTTTATATATTTACCCAGCGCGTTTCCGATGTTCTCTAAGGATTTTTGGTTCCAGCAGTGGAGCGGCAAATGGGGTAGTCTCACTCAGGCTGGAATAGCTGATGGGACGTCTTGGGAAGGGTCAAAATCTGGGGACCATTTGTTCAAATACAATCCCTGCGGTCCAATAACATATGGACCATTCCTGAAAATTAAACTTCTGTCTTCTGTGCTTTCAAAAACAAAGACAAAGAATCCTTTATCTACAAAGTAGCTTTTGATGCCTTCTTTGATTAGGGGGTTCCAGTTTCTTTGAGTCCAGTCTTCTACTGATTTAGGAGAGGGCCAGAGGCCCGTGAACTGCCCAATGAAGCCTCTCTCTGCCAAGTTTAGAGCTGCCTTGCACGTCTCTTCTTCAGGAAGGGCCACTGAAGGGATCTTTTCCATCTTCTTGATGAACTTCTGTTGAGCTGCCGATGGCGCTCGTTTCGGGGCTGCTTCGATCATTGCTTTAAAGGCTATCACCTCTGGAGGCGGATTGGAGAAGCCCCCTGAAGAATCCATGGTGAGGGCGCCTCAGTGCTGTGCGTAGGGGTGCAGCAGCCATGCGGGCGTACGGAGGAACACCCAGCAGCCCAAAGATGGAGAATACACTACCCTTCGAAGCAGCCAAAGGGCTGAATCGGCCTACGACTTCAGTGAAGGTGGGCCAGAGGCGGCTAGGGCTCCCGCAGCGCAGCTCGACATAGTTATTGTTGAATGTTTTTAAAGGTCTTGTGGAGAATTGTACTTAGTCATACTTACTCACATGAATTAATAAGGATGAGTGACATGCATGCATATCTATGGTGAATGAGATAGTAGATCCCAATTGGAGGATAATGGCATCATGTTGAAGAGTTATTTATGCAAAATTATGTAATGGAAGGTGGAAAATGTTTCACTAAACAATACAGTTGTAGTGGTTTAGGAATAGTTGAGTCGAGTGCCTAAGTTGTAGTAGTCAACCGATAGTTGAGTCAAGTGCCAAAAGTTGTAGCAATGGACTATCTATAGTTGTAGCAAAGAGGAGATGTACCAATGATCTGGATCTATAATAACAATTAAAATCTACAATAAAGAAAGTAATAAATATGGATGATGAAAAATGTACTGATTGTTCTTTATTTATTTATTGCAAGTATCCATGGTTAGTCAGTTGGTTTTCGGATGCTACTTGTCTAACTATGCGCGAAGGGGTTGTTGCAACTATATATATGTCATGACATGGATGTTGTTGGGTTTTCCATTGCATCAACAATATCGAGATCCTTATTATACCAACAAGTTTGATTTTTCTACATGAAGTCATCTCTAGATAATGGTTTCTTGTAGAGCCTCAAGCAATGTCCATTGGTTGTTAAGGGAGTTTGTGCCTCGTCAATGGTGTGTAGTTTCAGAAATTGTCATAAATGGTATCAATTCCATAGGGTCCTAGACACTAAGTAGAGAATTTTTTTAAATCCTTAAATCTAGAATCATACAATAGGGCCTAGTCCCCTTTCTAAAGTGTCTTCTTTTTAACACATTTGTCATGCCACCTTTTTTATTGTTGTTGAATAACAAAAGTTTTATACAAGGCATATTAACAAATTTAACTCATCAAGTTCATTTAATTGATCTAGGTGATGATGTTATGCTTTGGTAAGATCAAAATTCACTAGTAGAGAATTTCTCAGTGTTTGAGTTCCAAATTCAATTGGAAAAATAACATTCCTACCATAGACAAGCTCATAGGGACTAAAACCTGTGGTTTTCTACTATGTTTTATCCGCCTAAAGAACTTCTAGAAGTTTATCTACCCAATTTTGGTAGTGAAGTTGTATGGCCTTTATGAGAATGGATTATATTATTTTGTTGGTACTCTCCACTTGTCAATTGTCTCATGGATTGTAAGGTGATGATGATATCCTATGCTAAATTTTATACTTTTTAGTAATATCCTAGATTAGGTGAGAAGTGAATTGAGCTCTTACGTCAATGAATATTTCAATGTGAGATGTTATCTTGTCGATAAAGTGCCCACCACAAGGATTGTCATGACAATTCTTAAGGATGTCATAAATTTCATCCTCTCTAACACAACATCACATCACAAAATCCATCCCTATGTAGAAAAGGAAGCCTTTTTATCTAGGAATACCTAGCACTTTTCTTGATGATATGCTACCATTGTTTTGGAAACATGTGGTTTGGGAACTTTCCTATAGCCAAGTAGTACCATGGTTTGTGAATAGATACTGCAAAAAATGTTCATTACAAGAACAATTTTCAATAGGTAAAACATTCCCATCATTGGTAAGTTTGGAAAGGAATTTTGTATTAAAAATGACCTTCTCAGGTTTGTTAATGATAATGATTTCAAATTTTTGTAATGACAAAAAACACCTAGTCACTTTACTAATACTAATTGATTTATTCACCAAATATAAGATGTGACAAGGATATGTATGTATAATAATAGGGTAACCAGTTCTATAATGTCAAAGCATATTGATAGAGTAAACAAAAGGCATGAAATCCCTTCTCTATTATTGTGTAGTTCATTTCTACAAGAGCCATGTTTTTACTAATAAAATAGATTACATATGGATTCCTTTATTCTTGTTGACACAATACCATTCCGATTTATATGTCTTATGCAACCATGAAAATGTGGAATGGTATGGACTAGTTGGGTCCTCATAAAACAAGAGCCACAAAGAGATGGTTGTTAAGAGATTCAATAGAAGATTGAAATTTGTCAATGCGTACAAACTCCACATTTTTAGAGAGCAAAAAAATAAAGGATGACATCTTAGTGAAATTTTTTATGGATATGTGATAATAACCAACATGTTGAAAACACAACAAGAAAATCCTAATTTAATTTTGTCCTTGAATTAAATTAGGAATAAAATTGTAATTCCACATCACAAGACAAATTGTATAAGTTAACTAAGTTAATTTGACTTAGTTGGCTTAGTTGATTTGATTTGAGGGTCTAACTAGAGTCATGTAGAGTGTCTCCTACATTATAGGAGATCCGGTTGAATTTATTTTGAGTTGTAATTAATTAATTCAGTTTAACTGAGTTAAAGTCAGTTAAACTAGTTCCCACTGATGGAGGAACTAGTAGGAGGACAAAAAATGGGGTGCTACTTCATGCGTTCAAAAAATTAACTGATGATTCACTCATAAATTACTCATGCATGTCAGATATGAGAGTTACCTAGTTGAGATTGGAGTTTAAGGGAAATGTACTATCAATAGTATAATCATTCAAATTATACAGGTGGTGCATGAAGTCATAGGAAGGCCTATGAGGATTGCACAATTCATATTGAGGATTTTCCTTAATTAATAGGGGGCTAATTCCAGGGGAAACAATGCAAGGAAATAGGGACTTGGGAAAGCAGAAAATTTGGTTAAGTATAAGCCTAGGCTTGTCTAGGAAGCTGTGAGATAAATAGAGATAGTGCAGACGTTTCTCAGGCTTGAGAAAAGCATTGTAATCTTCTCATATTTTCTTACTAATGCAATATACATATAGTAGGGGTTTTTAGATGTGGATTTCCCCATGAAGTCATTGTGTAATGTGTTGATTGAATTATTTCTCTTGTATGCTTTGTGATTTCATGATCGTTTAATTGTTTCTGTTGATGAGTATAGTATATTCAAGTATATTGTTTTAGTAAATTATAATTAACAATTTGAATCTACAAGAAATTTCTACATGTTATCAGAGCATAAATCACACTAGAAGAGGGGAATACGAGTTTGTCTTTTGCAGGTGAAATCGAATTTGCAGTATCATTATTCAAAGCCAGTGGGATGCAGTTCTACAAATTGAGACTCTAATATGCCCTTGAGGGTAGCTCAAACTATATTGCTTGGAAGGATAGGATGGAGGAAGTGTTGGAAGAAAACAGGTTGAAGGAATTCATAGACAAAGATATTCCTAAGCCTCCAACAATAGATACTCAAGATATGTCATAGTGGAGAAAATGTGTTGCAAAGGCGAGAAGGATCATATTAGAAGGAGTTTGAGATCATATTGTCTCGAACCTCCACGGAAATGATACACCATATACAATGTGGCAAGCCTTGATCAACTTGTTTCAGAACAACAATGACCACATGAAGTTGACACTGAAGGAAAATCTTCGAAAGATCAAGATGGAGATGGGCGACACAATACCACAATAGTTGAGCAGGTTAACCCAATGTCGGGATGAGCTTGGGAGTGTTAGTATTACAGTTGGTGAAGATGATCTAGTTAATCTAGAACTTCTAGGTCTTCCCAAGAGCTGACACAACTACCTGGATTCGATAAATGGGAGGGAGAACCTACCAAAGGGGAGCATTTGTGGTCCGACTTGGTGTAAGAAGAGATAAGGCAGAGCACCAGAGATGGAACCTCATACAAGCATGATGATGAGGAGAACTGTGCCTTAGATGGAAAGGCAAAGAAAGGGAAAGGAAAGAAATTCCAATCCAAAGGATATTCTAGTCAGAGCGGAAAGAAGAAGGACTTGTTGAAGATTTAATGTTTTCACTATATGAGATGGGACACTATGCCACGAAGTTTCGACAGAAGAAGGCTGACAAGAATCCCTTGAGAGGAGCGATAGGTGAAGCTCTTGCTTCACAATTTGAGTTGGATTTCACCCTCAATGTTTGCATGGTGACATCGGTGATGGGTAGTGTGTGGTATCTGGAAAGTGGAGCTTCATTCCATATGACCAACAACAAATAATTTTTTAGTGACTTAGAGGGAGTCTGGTTCTCCCCTCACATTAAAATATGTCATGTATGTTCCAGGTCTTAAGAATAATTTATTTTTAGTTGCTAAGTTAGAGGATCATGGCTATGATGTGATATTTAGCAAAGGAAAGGCTTTCCTCAGTCACATAGCCTCAGAACAAGTGAGGCGGATCGGGGCTCGGGTGAATAACCTATATGAACTTGATGTAGAAGATTGTGCAACATTGAGCACAAAAGAAGAGAAGGTGCAGAGCTGAGACGTTGGTGAATTGTGGCATAGAATATTGGGAAACTTGCACCACAGAGCTTTGAAGACCACACAACAAATTTCTATAGGACTTCCCAAGGGTGCACTAGAGTAGAGATATATACACAAAGGGTGTACATTGGGGAAGTACACCAAATCTATCTTTCATGATAATGACAGTTGAGCGCACACGATCCTTGAAAGAGTTCACTTAGATGTGTGTGGACCCTTCTCTACAACCTCCATGACCAAGCATAGGTATTATGTCATATATGTAGATGATTTCTCACGTAAGTGTTGGATTTTATTCATGCAAAAGAAAGATCAGAGGTTCTCTAAATTTTGTGAATTTAAAGGACTTGTTGAGAAAGACACTGGCAAGAAAGTGAAGGCTCTTAGGAGCGATAACAACGAATAATATGTGTTGAATGAATTCAAGAACTTTTGTGCATTAGAAGGCATTCGATGGGAGTTAATAGCACCCCATAACCCACAACAGAATGGGGTGGGTGAAAGAAAGAACAAAAGTATTGTGGGATATTCACGGGAAATGTTACATGATCAAGGCCTACCATTACACTTATGGGCTGAAGCATGCAACACAACTATATATGTGCAGAACAAGAGTCCTCATCGAATTATTGAGATGAGTACACCAGAAGAATATTTTTCAGGTACGAAACCATATGTGGAACACTTTAGGATCTTTGGTTCATTAGTTTACTGTCATGTTACCAAGGATGCAAGGAAAAGGATAGAGCCAACAACTGAGCTAGGCATATTTGTGGGGTACACTAATACACCTCACAACTATAGGGTGTACCTACCATCTCACAGCATGACATTTGTTCGTAGAGATGTGAAGTTCGATGAAGAGAAGGCCATGAGGTGGTCCCTTGGGAGCTTGAGTTGCATGCATATGAGGAGAGTTTAGCTCCAAAGGAAGAACCTTAGGATGATGTGGAGCAACTACATGCAGAGGAGAAGAGAGTGGAAGAAACTACTCTTGCAGAGATTTCCAAAGATGGAAGGAAGCACACCATAGAAGATGATAGATTGATGCATGATGCTAGAGAGAATGTGGGAGCACCCACATCATAATGCAGGTAGAGGAGGTCACCAGATAGGGACACTAGCTACATGGCTTTGATGAGTGAGTGTGTAGAGGTTGAGCCATCCTCATTTGAGGAACTAGTGCAACAACCAATATGGGTTGATGCCATGGTAGAGGAGTATGACTCCATTATCAGAAACAATGTTTGGGAAGTGGTCCCAAGCCCAATAGATAAGTCAGTGGTGAGTTCCAGATGGCTTTGCAAGGTAAAGCAAGCAACAAATGGGAGTGTCGAGAAACACAAGGCCAAATTTGTGGCCAGAGCATTCTATCAGGTGGAGGGAATTAATTGCGATGATACCTTTACTCTAGTAGCAAGGTACTCTTCAATTAGATCTATTCTAGCACTTTCAGCGCAGATGGGATGGAAGATACATTAGATGGATGTGAAGACAACATTCCTCAATTGAGTGATTAAGGAAGAGGTGTACACTGAGCAACCTAAAGGATTTGAGACCTTCAATAGAGAGTTGCATGTGTGCAGATTCAAGCGAGTGTTGTATGGATTGAAACAAGCACCCCGTGCTTGGTACAAAATGATCGACAACTCTTTCACCAGGTTGGGTTGCACCAAAAGTGAACCAGACACAAACCTTTACCATATTGTGTTTGAAGGTAAATTAATGATTATAGTATTATATGTTGATGATTTAATTCTAACAGGTGATGAGAAGCTGGTAAAATCTTGCAAAGAGGATCTTGAAAGAGAATTCGAGATGAAGGACATGGGGCTCATGCATTATTTCCTTCGTATGGAAGTATGGCAAGGAGATGAGGAATTGTTTGTCTCTTAGGGAAAGCATGCCAATGAGATATGAAAAATTTCCACATGGAAAGAAACAAACCCATGGAGACTCCTCTAGAAGGGAATTGGAGGAAGGAATATGCTACTTCAGGTGAAGTAGTGGAGGCTACTATTTACAGGCAGCTTATGGGTTCACTTACGTATTTGGTGAACGCATGCAAAAACATATGTTTTTCAGTTAACCAACTTAATTAAGCAATATTTAAGCCAACCAAACTCTAGAGTCATGTAGAGTGTGTCCTACATTATAGGAGCCTCGGTTGAGTTTATTTTGAGTTGATCCCATCTAAGATTTCTATGACTTCAAAATCAACCATTTATTTTTATTCCATCTACGTCAAATTCCACATTTTCCATATAATCAATTAATTTAATTTAACCGAGTTAAAGTCAATTAAACTAAATCTAATTGATGGAGGAACTAGTATGAGGTTAGACAATGGGGTGTTGCTTCATGTGTTCAACTAGTTAAATGATGATTCACTCATTTACAACTCATGCATGTTAGATATGAGAGTTACCCAATTGAGATTGGAGTTCAAGGGAAGTGTACTATCAGTTGTATACTAATCCAAGTTGAACATGTGATGCATGTAGTTAGAGGAAGGCCTATGAGGATTTCACAATTCATATTGAGGAATTTCCCTAATTAATAAGGGGCTAATTCCTAAGGAAACAATGCAAGGAAAGAGGTACTTGGGCAAGCAGAAAATTTGGTTAAGTATTGACCTAGGCTTGCTTAGGAAGCTATGAGATAGATAGAGATAATGCAGAGATTTCTTGGGCTTGAGCAAAGCATTGTAATCTTCTCATATTTTATGACTAATTTTATATACAGATAGCAGGGGTTTTTAGCTGCGACTTTCCCCAGGAAAGCATTGTGTAATGTGTTGATTGAATTCTTTCTCTTGTATGCTTCGTGATTTCATGATCATTTAATTGTTTCCACTGATGAGTAGAGTAGATTCAAGTCTATTGTTTTAGTAAATTACAATTAGCAATTTTAATCTACAAGTAATTTCTACACAACATGTCCAAAAAAATATTACACATTTCTATGTCTTTGGACTAGGAAGATTTAAGATTACATCATTTTTGCTGGATTGATTTTCATTCTTACGTTATAAATAGGGTGACCAAGAACTATACCTTATGTGAGAAACATTTGGAACTTTTCATCGTTGAGAGAGATCAATTGCTTTGCATCACTTAAGTACTTTCTCTAAATTTGCTAACATTTCCTTGAATGTGCTATGGTAAACTATAAAGTCATCCATATATATTTCAAAACAATTGTGGATTATATCCTAAAAGATAGAAAGCATAGCCTATTGGAAGGTAGTTATTTCATTATAAAACTTAAAAGGAAATATTTCGTAGGGGCAGGTGAACGTGATTATGCACTGATCTCCAAGGGCACCTTGAATTTAGTTGTACCCAATAAATCTATTGATAAAGAAAAATAAACTACTTCCTTGATAAGGATTGAAGTACTTGGTCAATTGAGGGAAAGGGAAATGGTCCTTGTGTGTAGCCTTGCTAAGTTCCCTATATTCAATAAAATTCCTCCACTTTCAATTCTTTTTGGGTACTATCACCAAAGGGGAAACCCACTAGATGTCAAAGAGAAGGTAACTAAAATTTGCATTAAGAAATTTTTTTAGTTCTTCCTTGAATATGTCCCTCAAGGCTAGTTTCATACATCATTGAGGTCATCGAATATGTTAAAAATCATCCTTAAGATAAACATGGTGTGTTCATAAGTCAGGATGGATTCCTTTGATATCTAAGTACTCCCATGAAAATACATATTTTTGTTCTTGCATGATACAAACCACCTATTTTGTTTGTTGCTAACACAAATATGGACTAACATTCAAACTCCTTCCTAGCTCAATCTCCACTTGAACACTAAAAGGTTTGGAATCATGATTACGAACTATGGATATAGGATCCAAGGGTAGGTGTATTGTAAAACTATCTTGAGTAGAGGTATTCATTATGTATTCCAAAATTGAAAGAATGGTTAAGGGGCTAAAGGGGGATAACTAATTATGCTATTGAGTGCATTGTCTTATGTCTCATTCTTGTTTTTTGTAACTTTGGAAGGACTACATCTTCAATGTGTCTAATATATCACCCCGATTGCGGTGGGAAGTATAACCAGTGACTTCACATCAAGGAGTGCCGTAACAAAGCACCCAATCATCATCTATCCAAGACCTCACGAACATTTCCTGTCTCATTCTTAAAAGAAAAGTGTTTCCTCTATTGAAAGTAGTTGTTGACTATATTCATTATCATCATTTCCAGCTTCCATTCATATGGATTTTTAATTCCTATACTAGGTTTAGACAGAGGGTATATAGTAATATTCTTTGTGGGGTCACCATGGGATATTGTCATGCTACCAAATTTGTAAATAATATATGCATTAACAATGGATAACCATGGTTTTCCTAGGATTGGAGGGTGACCTCCTGTTGACGGTTCTGGATCTGCCAACATGTCAGGTAATCTCCCTGGTAAGAAGTCCCAACTAGACCTCAGACCATTTGGATTAGGAGTCCCAACAATGAGTACTACAATAGTGCTTTGACTGCAATAGCACGCAGAGGTAAGTATGATAACTTTGTTGGAAGAAATTGTGTGACCTTGTAGCGAGTCAAATGAGATGAGATGTATGGGGGTTCTAACACACATAGGGGAAAGGAAGTGTGTCCCTTAGAATATTGTAATATTACGTAGTCTGAAAGGAACACACGAGCGGAATGACATCACAGGTTGGAAGCGGCATAGTCCACAATACAAAGTGACGTGTTAATAGAACAACACGTCTCCAACAAGATTCATACAATCGCATACAAAATACAAATGCGTAAGTTAAATAACATACATTGCTAAAGTAACCAGAATAGTTGAACTACACTAACAACATATGCATGAAAACATGTTGTCTTAGTGATATATATTAAGTGAAATTTCCATCCATACATACACCATTGACAATAACTAGCCCCAATAGTGGAAGATTACAGTCAACACCACCTGCTCCTCCAAAGAGATGTACTCGCTCTATGTTTTGGAGAAGCCAAGGCTTGTCACAATAATCTCCAAGCCTTCTCTAAGAAATGCCTAGCCAAAAGCTTGGCTCCCAAAAGCCTCTACTATTAGTTATGAGGTTTTATATATAACAAAGGGTGGGGTGACCCTTGACATTCCCCTTTGAACCTTTGACTACCCTCATGAATCTTCACATTACATAGTGAATGTTTACATTCCACTAGTGACACTTTGAATTTCACTTACAACATGTTTACAATAATATACAATTTCCACATATACCCATGTGGGGCAAAATAGGCTAGAGACAACCTAACAAGACAAAACACTATGACTTCGAGGTTTGGGGAAAGACCAACTCAACAACATCCACATGATGCTTCTCAATCATGTACTGATGCCAAGCTTGGTATTGTGTTGTGATGTCCCCAAACTACTTGACGCTGTCTTGTTAAAAGCAAACTCTTTCCTCCATGGCATCCGAGTATATGGTATTGGAACCCATGTTTGTCTTGTCCTGAAGCATGCACAACATTGTCCTGAGTGTGGTTGGACCACCTATGTACTTCTGCATGTTGTTTGTGCTCAGCTGCAAGTCATCATTGGTGGCCTCACGCATCAACTGCTCCATGTACCTATCAACCTCCAACCAGACTTAGTTCTTGTGCTTAGCATTGGTGAGGGAACCTACATATGTTCATTCTCTTACTCAACTATTGGATATTTCAACTCATCAACCTGTATTAGTGCTGTTTTCTCTGTCATTGTGCCTTGCCTTTGTTCTTCTTCCTGCTTCTCAGCTCCTCTTCTTCCTTCGACTCTTTTCTTCTGGCTGCGATCTCAGTTCTGCTACCTGCAAGCTCTGCTTTTCTCTCTTCCTTCGCTATGTTGTCTGTGTCCTCTGCTTCCTTTTTCTTTTGCTGTCAAAGTTGCCTACATGAAGATTGAATTTGCTTTCGCTCTGCATCTTTGTACTCCCTCTCTTATGTCAGGAATTTCCTCTGTCCCTGATCCTATACTGGATTGCTTCCTTCTGCCACTGCTACTAGTCTTGCTACCTGTTAGTGTTGACTCCTTTTCTGTAAACAGTTGGGCATCTGCATATATTGGCAAGTAAACTGGCACTTGCTCAATTTCTTCACCAATACTTCTTTTAGTGGTCTTTCTTGAAGCAACTCTCTTTGGTTCCATATTAATGACTATTGGAGAGAAGCGCTTCATGAGTATGGTAATTATGGGGCAGAAATGACACTCATTGCAAGAAAACATTAGCTCTTACAAATCTAACTTTACAGCATGATCAAGTAGCAACCAGGGCATTTGACAAGAGGAAATGCACAATTTTGACTAATAAGGGGTGATTGACTGACTGTGGGAATTACGCACTGTGCAGTAAGTGTGGAAGCTTGATGATTGGAAATGTGCAATGTGTAGTCAGTGTGGAAGCTTGATGACTGGAACTACGCAATGCACAGTTCAGTCTGGGATAGGGTATGGGAGAGACTATGCATTGCAAAGTATTAGTGGCCAAGATGGGAGACTGGCTCCTGGAACTGTGCAATGCGCAGTTGGAGCCAACCTAAGATAGGCACTATGCAATTCTCAAAGCCAAGGAAAAGGCCTTGAGCTCCTAGATTGCATAGTGCATGCAATGGAGTGTGAGGTCCGAGCAAGGGAGCCTAGATATGCCCATGGGGAGTGTGCACACAAGCATATCTAACGAATGGTGTAATTTTGAGTGCATATCTGACAAAGTGTATATGTATGCATGTGAAATAAGTGCAACAATCGATTAAACTGAAGGAACGCGAAGCATGTGAAGGGAGTCACGACAATGGTGACCATTGGTGCAAAAATGGAAAAACTCATGCGACGCTTGGGGAAGGAAATCTATAACTTGAAACAACACTTCGACATGCTAAAACAAGTTAAAATGCCAATGTTTGTTCAACAAAACAAGCAAAACAACACTCTCACAAGCTAACCAAGCAAAAGCGACAAAAAAATTGACATTAGGCGATAAAAGCAAAACTCACCCCGAAAAGCGATGACAATGCTCCGAATGCTCCTTGATCTCATAGGGAAGCTAGAGCTTGATGATTAAATGCATAAGTGAGCTCTAGTGGTGTCTATTACGTAGATTTGAGAAACAAAGTTCATGACGCGTATGCTTGAGATCAAGGACAACAACGACACTTGGCAGGAACTTCTAAAAATGGAAATGTGTCACCTTCGAGAAATTAATAATAGATCTCTACTACCTAGGAATGATTTTTCTCTTAGTTTCTTGATTTTCGGGAAAACTGCCATGCACTTCCTGGAAAGATTGCATAGTTCTGGGAATGACTGGGCAACTATATGGTTCACGCACTAAGCAATTTCTGGGCATAGTAGGTTCTGCACAATTTCTGGGCTAAGTGGCCTTGGGCTGCCTCTTAGCCTCTGCGCAATTTCCCAGCTGAAGGTAGGATGTCAGCTGACTCTGCGAAATTCTGGAGCTGAAGGCTCACTTGCTAGATTGGACTGTTTTGTGTAGTTTCCCCGCTGAAGACACGCTACCAGGTGGGTCTGCACAACTATGGAGCCAAAGTTCATTGTTGGGTTGCACTGTGCAATTCTTGAGAGCAAGGCTCACTACTAGGCAACACTATGCAATTCCTGAGAGCAAGGCTAACTGTCCTCTAGGACTGCGTAGTTTACCAAGGCAGTGCAAGAACCCGATGCAACCATGTCATGGGGGGTCAACTTGTAGTTAGAAAACAAATCAAGTAAGCGAACACAAGCTGTAAAGAAAAAGATAAATTCAAATGAAAACATAAGTACCTGGGCAGTGCAAAACATGGTGCTGAGATTTAAGGAGGGAGGCTCCAAGACGAAGGGAAGAAATTTTTTTGGAGGGTGGTTGTAGCTGCTACAACACCTCCAATATGAGATCTTGCCTGCCACACTACAAAATTTGCATGGTGATTATATGAATCCAAATAGATGATTATATCATAAAAAATCCCTTTAGGTCCAATAGTGGATTGGATTTATAGTTTGAGGATTATATGAGTTTGTCTAAGATTGCTTAGTTTGAGCATCTCCATGGTTTCTTTATTAATTGTATTTATGGAAATGCTTAGGTCAACAAATTTGTTTTAAATACACACTCCATTTATTTGGACATCAATTGTTAGAGACACACGAATTTCATATTTGGCAGTAATGTTTTCTGCAAGCCTTAAATTTGCCAATTGTCCCACTATGTGAATAGTAGGAGCCCAATCCTATTTTTTTTTACGAGTATTCCTAATGCATAGCTACCTAAATGTCACCGCGTGTATTGGAATATTCTTGATTGCTTGTAAAAGTCGAATTATAACACACATATTCTATTGATAAGTTGATAAGGGTCTTGATTCATAGCTGCTGGTCATGGCTGCCATGGTTACTTCAGAGAAATTAAATAGGTTTTTTATTTTTATTCATCTACTCCTCGATATGTTACTTTTAACTTTGGTAGTGAAGGACAAAATTTGGTAGGATGATCCTAATCATAGATGTTACATATTTTGATGATGTTAAGCGAACATTTCCTCCAAGGATTCCTTTGTTTACTTTTTTAATAGAATATAGACAATGCCTCTAAACTTCTATTCATTTCTATTTTGCCTACAAGATGTCCAATTGCGAGGCTAGTGAACTATGAATATCAATTTAAAATTACCCAATAAATTTCTTATTTATGCACATAGGACTCCTCTTGAGGCTTATTTCATGAGTCTGGTGGAGACATCCATTGTACTTTTCCCACGCTTGGAAAATCTCTGGAATATTTCTTGCATGGTTCACAAATATTATCAATTTCTTCTTGTGAGATATCATATTCACTCACTAAATTTAACAAGTCTATACATTCATCCTTCATTCCTCTAAGGAGATTGTTTACTGGGTATTCTTGTCCAACTTCACAAAATTGTGTTGGAATCTTTCCACATAATCGTCCAAGCTCTCATCCTCTTTGTGAGTGATTTTAAATTTTTTCTCATGATGGTCTCTACCTTTACAATTGTCTTGAAAATTTTGAAGGAATTTCTACTTCATGTCATTCCATGTATCGATTGATTTCCCACCAAATTCCATGAACTAGTGTAAGGCTACACTTTTAAGTGTGGCAGGAAATACTTTAAACTTTTGAGCATGAGAAATATAATCATAATTGTGACAAAAAAACATCTAACTGAAAAAGGAAAGTATCAAGATATTTACTTTGAAATCCATGAAAGTTAGGAAGATTGGAAATGGGAATAGTTTCCATTGGTGCTTCTCCTTCAATGTTTTCAATTGGGAATTTAGAAACGAGGTTAGAGGATAAATATTTATCCATTCTGATTTTTAGGGGTTCTACGTAATATGACATGTTAATTATTCCTTATTCTTCTGAAGGAGGAGGTTCATGGATTAGATCATCCTCGAATTTGGCTTCAACTTTAATTTGTCCACTAATTAGATTGGAAGGAAAGAGTGTTATAATCCTTTCCTTCTCGTTGAATCATTATCCTAGTTGTCCTTTCCCTCCTGCACCTTTCTTAGTATTGTTTCTGTTCCCGATCCTGCTCCATAATCATACACAACATTAAAATAATGGTGATAACCATTAAATAACATGACATAATATAATTTTAGAGAACACAAAAGCATGTATCTTTAAGAAGACTCACCAATTGACTATGGACATCAAATGTTCCACCTAATTGTATGGCCTATTACACATTCAATCTAAAAAATAGGCCAGCCCTTGAGCTAAGGCTACAATTCCACAAGGATGGGCGTCAAGGCAAAATCTATCACTCCCACATAGTTAGCTCATAAGCTTTCTCCACTCACATAGTCACATGGCAATAACAACTGTAGAAGGTTACTCAACCAATCCATGGTAATCTCAATTTATAGTTCTTTTTCCCCTTCATCCTACACAACCTAAGGAAAGGAATCCCTTTCTTTCAATGTGATCCCTTAAGTTATTCCATTTTTCTTCAAGGCTCTAGTGCTATTCATTAGGAGATCTAAATGCTTGAAGTTCTAGAGACTCTCAACCATGGGTAATGCATACATGCACTTAGACGTCTTCTCATGTTGGAAAAGAACAAGTATTAACACACAACTATTAATAATGATTCCTTACAATAAAACTATTCTTCTTTCCTAGAAGAAAGAACATCAACACTAAATGAGGAACCCTAAAACAAACAAAAAGGTAAGGTTAAATATGCATGCTCTTATAATGTCACATGGCTTCCCCAAGAAACTCACATACCTGCCTTTTTCTCAACTAATTCAAATATGGGTCTAATAAAGTGAAAAAATAGTCTAGCCTCTCTAGCTTACCCCCTTGTGGGATCATAGCCACATATACTCTTGTCCCTTTCTATCTATAATCAATGATGTATTTTATTAATAATATTCAAAACCATTGCATAAGTAGGCTCTCTAGCCTTTCATCATGTACAAACATTCATTATTTAACTAAGGATGAAAACCTTGGGTATTACATGAAGGAATATTTGTTCCAAAAAATTACTAACATCTAGGGGTGATGAACCTAGATCAAAATTACACTCAAGGGGTGATTGAGGTATTACACTCAAGAACTCATGAACACTGTTGAATATGAGGTTGTAACATCACTAATTTTCTTGCTATAGTCCTTTTCCCATTCATCAATGTTTTTTTTTTGTGCATAGGGTTTTTGCATCAGGATTTTGAATCACATTTTGCATCATATGTATGAAGCTTAGTAATTTTATTTTTTCATTACTTTTTCTCATTCCATATCTATATTGATTTTGCACCAATATGTGTCATAATTGTGTCACATCTATGTCATTAATGTGATGACTAATCTACAATGCATCATGTTGGAAACATTATGCATCGAGTTAGCATCTTATCTATAAATATATAGGTTTGTATTAGCATCATAATATTATATTCCTTAAATAAATTACATGTCAAGACATATTCTATTTCCACACAATTTCAAGCCATTCTTCCATGGAGTTTCAATTGATCATTGAGAAGAGTGCAATCTACAAAACTTGATGAGGGAATTATTAAGGTCACTTTCAAATGAATAATGGAACCTTTATGAATAATCATAACATAATTGTGAAGGGAGAAATAGAGACAAGAAGTCACAAACATGTATTATTTATTTAGGCAAGCATACATCCTCGTAGAAACCCATCCCTTCTCTTCAAATTTCAAGCTAATACCCTATATTGAAGAGTAAAAATCACCTTTCAAGCTACTACTAAGTAAATGATGTTCTCAAATAGCAACTTTCTTCTGTTCACGCTAAAGAATTATTCCCTATCATCTTTTCTGATTCTGGTGGGAATGGTAAGACCTTAATACGACATACTTAAAGGGAAATATAGATTTATGGACTTCACTTCTCATTAGAGCAATATATATGATTTTTTTTTAATTTTTCACTTGACTAGAGGGAAGTTGTGGGATCTATAAGCCAACCTATGAAATGATTTCCTTCCTTGTAGTTTGTATAGTGTAGAGGGGAAATCAAGTTATGCATAATTATTCATCATCACCTTTCTTACGATCCTCCCCTCTTCCTTTTCTTTTTCTCCGCCATTTTTCTTCTCCCCCGCCCCCTCTGCCCACTACCACCACCTACTTCCTTTTTCTCCACCCTTATTTGGCAACCCCAACCTTCTTATATCCTTCCTACTTTATCTCCATACTTAATATGTGGGATGATATCTATAATTAATGGTATTTCTATGGATATAATGGCTTGAAGTTGTTATATGATAGTCAATAAACAAATATATATGATGTAAGGATTAGAGCAATATATCTGATTTTTTGTTTTTGTAATTTTCACTTGAATAAGAGGGAAGTTGTGGGATCTATAAGCCAACCTAGGAAATGTTTTCCTTCCTTGTAGTTTGTATAGTGTAGAGTGGAAATCAAGTTATACATATTTAGGAAATCTCTATCTTAGATGTGAGTTTATGACCTTCACACCCATAATGCTATTCCTATTATTGAATGTGGTGATTGGAATCATTGTTATTACTTCTAGACATAGCTTAAGAAGCACACATAAGTGTGTAGGTATAATAAATAGGTAAATCCCCATGATACCTAGGAAAATGTTAAGTCTATTTAATCACTATTGTAATTTTTATATAATTTCTTGACAAATCTTTCATTGAATTATACAATCTTGTAAATTCTTGGTGTATCTTTTATTGAATTATAACAATTTGTAAAGTTTTGGTAAATCTTTCAATGAGTATCATTTCCGCACCATAAGTTGCCATAATAAAAGTATACATTTCATTGCCATAATATCATGAGTATCAGCTTCACAAAACACATAAAGTTGCAAATCAATGTAATTTTAGTTGAAATGTCTTGACTATGGAGATTACAACATATGGAACACATGTAAATATAGAACATTTCTTGAAAGAGTGGGGAAGGAGACACTAAGGAAAATGTGGATAATGTTTCCAATATCTATTTTCACTCTTCTCCACCATTTTTCTTCTCCCCTGCCCCCTCCGCCCACTAGCACCACCTACTTCCTTTTTCTCCACCCTTCTTTGTCAACCCCAACCTTCTTATCTCCTTCCGACTTTGTCTCCATCCTTAATATGTGGGATGATATCTATAATTCATGGTTTTTCTATAGATATAATGGCTTGAAGTTGTTATATGATAATCAATAAACAAATGTATATGATATAAGGATTAGAGCAATATATATGATTTTTTTTTGTAATTTTCACTTGACTAGGAGGGAAGTTGTGGGATCTATAAGGCAACCTAGGAAATGTTTTCCTTCCTTGTAGTTTGTATAGTGTGGAGTGGAAATAAAGTTATGCATAATTAGGAAATCTCTATCTTAATGTGAGTTTATGACCTTCACACCCATAATTCTATTCCTATTATTGAAAGTGGTGATTGGAATCATTGTTATTACCTCTAGACATAGTTTAAGAAGCACACATAAGTATGTAGGTATAATAAATAGGTAAATACCCATGATACCTAGGAAAATTTTAAGTCTATTTAATCACTATTGTAATTTTTATATAATTTCTTGACGAATCTTCCATTGAATTATACAATCTTGTAAATTCTTGGTGTATCTTTTATTGAATTATAACAATTTGTAAAGTTTTGGTAAATCTTTCAATGAGTATCATTGCCATACCATAAGTTGCCATAATAAAAGTCTACATTTCATTGCCATAATATTATGAGTACCAACTTCACAAAACACATAAAGTTGCAAATTAATGTAATTTTAGTTGAAATGTCTTGACTATGGAGATCACAACATATGGAACATATGTAAATATAGAACATTTCTTGAAAGTGTGGGGAAGGAGACACTAAGGCAAACATGGATAATGTTTCCCCTATCCCTTTTCACTCTCTCCTATCATACAACAACTTGATTTCACTGAGAAATAAGAACTAATGGTACTTCTTAGTGAGCTTTGTTGTGTTTCAAGTAGAAAGTTCAACAAATCCTTCTTGCCTTGGTTGGAAAAGGTCTCCCTTATACCACTCCCAAAAGTTATCCATGCATTTGTTGGTCTTTTGAGGGGGACTACATTACCAATTCTAATATCCTTAAAACTAAGAGATCAACTATGTTTTATATTTTTTTATCAAACATGCCTCTATGATGCACATCCAATAGAAGAAAACATAAAATATTATCAATAAAAAATGTATCACCATAAATAAGTGCATGATACACATTTTTTCAGTTGCGTACTCTCTTAACTTGATTCATAGTTTATATCCATTAAATATAAAGGAGGATTAATGTGTACTTAATTATTGCTGGAATCATGTTACCATATCTAAATTATTTAATCTCCTCTTTGGAGTTCACTTAAGTAATTGATGGCTTGATATGAATGTGCCTTGATTTTTTTAGGATATTAGTGGCATTTGTAGCTACAAGTAGGGATTTCAATTTGAAATTGTTTAGGATATCTCTCTTGTTAAAAACTAGTGGATTTTTAACAATAGAGTATATGAAGGAAAATTTAGCTTCATTGCATTTAAATAACAAATGGATGTAACCATCAAAGTTTCTTTGTGATCTAACTCATGAATAATTATTTTTTCATCCTATTTATATATCATATTCATAACAAACTTCCTTATATACTAATCACATTATTGTAGCAATGACATGGCAGCTTTTGCATTTAGTGTAAACTTTCACACCAAAATCGAGAGGACTTTGAAGAGTCTTACGACTCCCACTCATGGTAGCAATTGAAAAAAATGACATTATTTGACTTATTTTAGGCCCCAAATATTTTGGCTTTTGGGGAGGACATACCTAGTTTATTTTTTTTAGTTTTTAAGCCACAAAAAATTACACATCTAATTCAATCAAGTCAATTTTCATCAAATATGAGCATATTTTGAAAAAAAATCCAACATTGACCCATTTCACTAGTTCTTGGGTTGGTTCCACATGGGTCAAGGCTTACATAAGTATAAAAAGAATTAGGTTGTTTTTTTTTTTAAATCCAATGGATTTATCGTAGGCTACGCAGATTTTTTTTCCAATAAGTCCTCAATTTCCCAATTTTTAATTCACATGCCTAGTGTACAAAGTGCAAAAGTTTCACATCTCCTTAGGAAAGGGGATGTAACATCCCAATCTTGACCCCGAGTGATATTGTAATTAACTAGGCTAAGATTGTTTATAACAACATTTAAATTTCATTAGCATAATAAACTAAACTAGAGAGTTTAAAACAATGTGTATGTAATAATTTATCATTAATATAAATATTTTGAACAACAGACTAGGAATGCGAGCACCTACACAAACTATGATACCATGAGTGGGAACAAGTGAGGACTAAGAAAGGAAAATTATCTTGCCAAATACTTACCAAGAAATTCGAATTCAAATATGAACCTTTTCCCTTCTATCCAAGGGCTATTTGGTTGTGAATAACTAGGTAGTTGGAACAAGCCTCATAATTTCAAAAGTTGGGATGGCAACTAAAATGGTGCTTCAGAATTCAACAAAAGGAATGGGCTAAGCACATTCCCTGGAATTTATGATTAACCCATGATTTTACCTTGAAGACTAAGGGAAAATGTGGGGGTACATAACAGTGGACGATATGGAATATATAAAATTTCTAGAAGGGGCAAAGACCCACAAAGATAAAAGTGGTGTGAAAAAATCATTTACACATTCATGGAGCCATACATTGAGAGCATAGACATATGAGTTCCTAGAGAAATGAAACACATGAGTGGAATGTTGGCTAGAGCATTATGGGTGAATAAATTACATTTTGGATGCTCAAACATGCCCAAGAAAATGGCAACTACATATTGGAACATTCTTGGTGTGTTCTGGGCTCACCAAAAACCAATTTTAGCTTGGAAAACACTTGTAGGAGAGCACTCAAACCTAGATAGGTAGTGGGAGTTGCAATTTTTTATGAGTGTTAGGCGAGCATGATAAGAAATGGTCAAGGAAATTGCCAAGGGACTATACAATAATGAAGGACTTTCTATATTTTCCTTGCTAGCCACCTGAAAGGCATATGGAGATCATGGAGGACACAAGCCCAACTGTGAAAGGAATTCTATGATTAATTCATGTGTCTGAAGGAGAGTTGCCTTTACCTATCCCATTTATTTATGTTGATAGTCTTCCCCTTTTGGTATCTTAGCATGTCTATGAGGTTCCTAGCTATTGAAAGTTAATGTGCAACTAAGCCTATGGTTGGGTGTAAAAGACTCCTTCACAAATTAGTTGCCAACAATAAACAATTTTCCAATAAGTGACTCTGTGCTTATTATGCAAAGTGATAAATGTGGTATATTTATAATTTTTTTGTTTATGGTTATGTGAAATTTATATGATTACTTGCTCTAATTTAAAGATGGATCCTTGTGAGGCATATGTATGATTCTATGCATAGATTTAATGAATTTCATGAACATAATATTTAGAGTAAAACCTTAATTAATTGCTACTTTTGATTATATGGGTATACTAATCCTATTATAGAGAATTCATGATTGGAAGAGTAGATCAATTTTGCCACTTAGCTTCTTGAGTAGCCTTGAAGGCTTACTTAGAAGTGGAAGTGGAAGACTCTTAGTGGGTCTTAAATATGAGGATTGAGCTTACACCAACCATACAGAAAAAGGTGCCTGACATGTTGCTCAAAGGCAAGTTGCCACAATGGACCTTGGATTTGATTACAAGAGTAAAATCAAAGTTTTATAATGAATACTAAGTAGGAAAAGTCTTTGTAGAACATCTAAAATAAGTTGTTAAAATATTCACTAACAAATTCATAAATTTTGTGAAATATGTTGAAGGATTGCATTGGGATTTTAGGGCCTCTTTAAATAATATCTATTATTAACACCCTTCTCGGGCATCTATGGTGTTTATATAATTAGAGTCCCCTCATAATTTGTAATTAAGAAGACCTGGTGGTTGGAGGTATTCTCTATAATTGTATTCTTAAGCAAGCTAGGAGATTTTCTCAAAATTGAAGATACTATGATGTAGAGCTTATAATTAATGAATAGTTTAAGAGTTCCTTGATGATGTTATCTTATGGAAAGGAACTTTTGAGTATGTTATATTT